>VZRF01015548.1:47567-241349 GCA_013396875.1 Vireo altiloquus | reverse complement strand
GGGGCGCGGCCGCTCCGGCCTCCGGCGCCGCCGAACAAAGAGCCGCGGCCGCGCTCGGTCCGCGCAGCGCTGGGGCGCCCGGCGGGAGCGGGGCTGCGGCCGCGGGGTTCCCGGCTCCGGACGCGATACCCGCGCCGGCGGCTATCGACGGGATAACAGGGCTCCGCCGGAGCGCCTGCAGGGAGTCCGGCCCCTGCCACATGCTGGTGCTGTGCCCGGCACTTCAGGGGGTGCTCACAGGGGAACCTCGCTCCCTCGGTGCCGCGCTGGGCTCAGCAGCTTCGGAAAACGCCCGTCAGGATGTTAGCAAAAGGAAAATGTTTGCTGGCGCGGATCTTGGTTTAAAGATGATCGCGCGGGGTGAGCTTTCGAAGTAAGAGGTGAAAGGGGAAACAGCGGCGAGAACAGTGACAATTTCAAAAGGTCGAGTTTGTGGAAATAGTTTTAAGCCTGGTGCAGATCTTTTGGCGATTTTTGTACCGAGACCTTAATAACGTGGAGTAAATTTCGCCTTTTCATATGTCTGCAGAGTTCTTGTCATTTCCCAAGACAGCAATGCGTGTGAATCTGAGGGTATCATGCTGGGTTTTGTACACATTCAGAACTCCCACTGAAATTAATTTAACGTTTTGTTTTAAGTTACTAGTGGGATTAATGGTAATTTTCTTTAATCAGCTTTCTGTAAGGCTATGCAAGAAAATCCTCCTGGAACCGTTGGGATCTTTGTATATGCAAAGAATGTGAAAGGAAACCAGTACTTTGTATGACCTTTTTTATCTAACTAAATTTACAATAATGTGCTTCTATGTTTTTGGCATGAGTGTGACTTACAATCCTGCAAATGGGTTTACTTCTGTGGCTGCTCCCTGTGGGAGGCAGTGGTTGGTCCTGGCCAGGCTTGCTTTCTGTAGCCGGGAAAAATATCCTGCCCTGTGTGCCCTGCTGTGGACCCAGTGCACCCTCTCTCTTATGCCATTTCGTCTGACCCTGTGGAAAGCCAGTTCCAGGAGCCAATGTAACAGAAACCTAATCCAGCCCCAGAGTTTCTTTTGCAAGATTTCTTTGCAGCTTTGCCTTCCCAGAGGAGTGTCTGGGGGAGATGCTGAGCCCCAGTGCTGTGGGGAGAGGGAAGGGAGATGGAGGGAGGGAGGGGGGGACCACCCTTATTGCTCTTATTTATAAGTCTCAGGTAACTGTAGCAGGGCTGAAACTACAGAGCTGGGCTATGATTGTGCTTTGGGTGGTTTAAACTGTTGCAACCTGGGGTTGCCCTGGCAGCCCCTGCTTACCTCTGATCCTTCTCCCCATTCACAACAGCACGAACACTAACGCTGCCCTGTGGTGATCTGGATCTAGGCACTGAGCAAAAAACAGATGTAATTTTAATCTGGATCAATTCCATGATTTCATTCATTAGGGGGTAAAAGAGGAGGAAAGAGGGTGTGGAGAAGGCAGAGTAGTTTTTTTCAAGCTGGCAAAACTTGATACTGCTGCCAAAACTGCTTGTGGAGCTGCAATATGACTGTAGGTGCTCCCAGGTGCCTTTCCCCCTCCCTGCCACCCTCTGGGAGCCTGTCCCGTGACTGTGCATGTAGCCTTGGGAGCCTTCACTCTCTGGGTAAAAATGACCCTTTGCTAATTAATCCATTAAGTATAATGGAGTAGTTTGTAACAGAAAAATTAAGCAAGTGCCCAAGTGTTTGCATAATTGTTGCTTTGGATAACAATAAACACTGTAGGTAGCACAGCGCAACATGCAGGGTTTTATAAAAGGTGTGTGAGTTTGTAAGCACTTACTGGATTTTGCTGCTCTCTGTAGTGTCTGTCTAGCACTCAATGCACCGGGTGAGCCAGATGTTTTACAGTCAGTCATGACACTTGTATTAGTAAGTGATTATCACATGGGCTTATGACAGGAATGGGTGCTGATCAGCCAGATGAAATAAGATGTGTGTGTTTCTCAATCCTGAGGCTGATGGAAAAGTAGAAGCTGAATCCCAGTGTAAGACCAACAGAGTCTTTTCTGCAGCATAAGATGGGGAAATCTGTCCTTTCTGTTCCTGATTACACCATCTCTATGGGTTACTTATGCTGGCTCTGCTGACTATGAGTTGGATCAGATTACTAATCAGGCCGAAAATTAGTGCTCGCAGTTGGGAATAAACCATCAGCATGCTGACTGCTGTCGAATTTCAACACTTGCAATAGCATCGTCTGAAGACAGGAGGTGGCAATTGATGGCCAGAGATGAAGGATGGTGTGAGACCTCCCGTTTGCATAGCAGTGTAGTTTTAGCTGATGTTGAGGTGATGGTGCAGTTGCTTCTTCCATTCCCCTTACTGCAGTCCCTTGAGAAAAAAAAAGAAGATATTCACGTGGTGCTCAGGTCCTGGGCATCCCCCACTCTCTCATGTTAGATCCCTACTGAAAGTATTCTGGCTGTCTGGAAGTAATAAACTGCTGCAAGAGTTAATTAGTTGTCAGTTTTTACCTTCAGAAGAGAGGCAGTCCACTTTGCCCATGGCCATGGGATCGAAGTAGGTGATCTTTAAGGTCTCTTCCAACCCACGCCATTGGATGATTCTATGATACATTTGTGTCCAGGTCTTGATGGTATTGATTTATGGGATTTGGATATTCTTTCTCTTAGGTCACAGTACAGCTCACAGTTTTTACCTTCAGAAGAGAGGCAGTCCACTTTGCCTGTGGCCAATGGATCAAAGTAGATGAGCTTTAAGGTGCCTTCCAACTCAAACCATTGGATGATTCTATGATATATTTGCATCCAGGTCTTGATGGTATTGATTTATGTGATTTGGATATTCTTTTTCTTGGGTCACAGTACAGCTCATCAAGGAGCTGTGACTGATCCTTGGTTGAAAGACAGGTTTTTGTTTGTTTTTAATAGCAGATGTGCTTCCAAAACCTGCATTTGTTAGCCAGATCCGAGTTCTTCCATGCTCAGCTAATGATGTTACCATCAAGCACTGCTGAAGGCCTCACTGAATTGCATTCAGTGAGATACCTGCAGAGGTCATGTGTGTGCCCTGCTCACTGACTGCACAGGTGAGCTCCACGTGCTGTCTACTCACATTTGCAGTGACAATTTTACTCTGACCTTGCATTTGAAAGTGCCTGGGTACATTGATAAGGATCCTTCATGCTGCTGTGAAACTCCCTTATGGTTTAATAGGGTTACCTTACCATTTAGAGCCAAAGGTGAGATTCTGATGGTGCCAAAGTGAAGTCATTGCTTCTGAAAATTTACGACTAATAATAGTATAATGATAATGGATGGGAAAAGTTTCAACAGTTTTTGTGTATACTCTTTAATTCTCTGTGGGATTTTTTCCCTTTCTGTAAAGTAAATTGCGGTGACACAAAGTAATGCACTGGAAAAGTTTGGACAAATGCTACGAATGAGATTATATAATACAATAGTGAAGGAATTTATTATGAAGCCTGTTCTTGATTCAAAGAAGAAAGATTTTCCCTGGTGGATTGTGGGTCGTTTATAACTTCCTCTCCCATCCCAAAAGTGTATGTGTCATAGTGTGCAACCACAGAAATAAATGCTTGCTTCTCTTCAGCAAATAGTTTGTGAGGACTTTAATAGCAGTTTCAAAGCTTGTAGTTCATTGCTTGGGATAGCATAATTGACAATAGGGTTTACTGTTGATAAAAGTTAAAATATAAGTACTTTTCTGGCTTTGTTTCTCTTTTTTTCTGGACCATGTTAAATGCTGAGGTGCCTAAATTTAGAAGTCTAATGTCTATAGATGTTGAGACAACAATTTCCTAGGTGATCTCACTGCATCCTTTCTCTCTTTAGAATTGTGGTTTTTTTCTTTATTTTAAACCAAATTATTTGAAAAAGAGTTATCAAGTAAGAGTAATAAATAGGTTGTGCATGGTTTTTTTTATCACATTTGGCATTGTTTCAAGTATGCTGTGATACCCCATTTGCAAAGCAAATAGGTGTTATTGAGAAGCCTTGAAAGTTTTGATCAAGGGGGAAGATGACAGCAAAGGAAACAAGTTTGCTTTGCTTTATATGTAATTCTTATCACTTAATTTTTAACTTTTCTTTCTTGGTTTGTTTAGTTTGGCTTTTCTTTCTTCTTTAGTTTAGTGCTTCTTATTCCTAGCATTTGTGTGCTTATATCCCAAATATCACGGAAGTGTGTTTCTCCACAAGCAAGTGACATCATTCCATGGAATGAAGGGTGAGAAAAACACCCGCACGTGGTAAATTGTCTTTTCTGTTGTGGGTACTTGGTGCCTTGCTGTGGGGCCTGGGTCAGGCTGTGCCTGGGCACAGCATCATGGAATAGCACTCTGGCTCGTCTTTGCTCCGCCATGAGCTCCTTTTCCCTGAGCGCTGCCGTGGCTGGGTCAGAGCACTGTGGGGTTATGCAGTGGCCCACCCCATGTGTCCATAGTCTGTCTGACTCGGTACTGACCAGGGAGGCAGTGCTGTGACATGCCAGCTTGCCAATGACTTGAAGAGAGTCTCGATTTTGAAGGTGCCAAGAGGCCCCTTGGCTGCCTTGGTGCCTGGTCGTGCTGTGTCATTTGCTAATGTGGTTTCTTGCTTGCTGGCCTGCATCTTAATGGAGTTCTTCAACCACGCTAACCGATTGTAATAACTTTTGCCTGTCTAGACAGGGCCTTACTGTGTCTGATTAGATCCCAGCCTTGTGGCGTGCATCACTGCCTGTTTCTTATAAATGTGATGAAAAAAAAAAGGTGCACATTAATAGTGCTTAGCCTGTTTTTTTGCTTTGCAGTGTTGGTATAAAATATTTATAGATGTTTACTTTTTGCCTGGAGGAAAATAGTTTTAGTCAAATGTCTCTAGGATGCAATTTAGAAGGGAACTTCTTATCTCCAGTAAGGAAAGAGCAGACAAATGTTCTCTTTGAGGATATTAATTGGGGTTCCACTGAAGTCAGTTGTGGAAGTTTGTTGCTCACTGAAGTCGGCAACTTTCTCATATAGGTAAAAAAAGAATTTCTTGGAATCATTAATACAAATCAAAACCAGGAAAACTGGTCTTCCTGCTTGGTTTTAGTTCCTTACTGCTTTTTGGAAGTGTAGTAAGTTAAATTCAACTTTGGTGCTCTCAATGTTTAAGCATTAAAGAAGAAAGGTTGTAAAAACAGTTTTCTACTGTAATTAAAATTGTTTTTTTTTAAATTGGTATCCAATTTTAGAGAACCCAATAATTACAAAGTATAGGGTTTGAGGTAAATTTGGATTGGTAGTAGTCTGCCTTGTCTTTTTTTTTCCATGCTTTCCCCAGAAAAAGAGTGTTTCAGATTTTAAAGTCTCTTAATTAAAAGAGAAAAACTGCCTTGGCAGAAGAAATGAACTTCTGGTTTTGATTTGAAAAGTAAATCAGAAGGTAGTACAAATGTGCACGCTTTTCAGTAGCTCTTATTAGTATTTTAAACTCTGTGTCATGGTAACAACTGCTTCTGTTTTCCTTGTACTGTTAGGATGGATTTAGACTTAGTGAAGAAAGGAAACTTGACAAAAGAAGTTAGCAGACCGTTCTGGTGTCTCACAGGACTGGAAGTAAGACTACTTTGTTTTGGAGCTGAGATGAGCAGTCGCAGCTTGGTTTGTGTGCTGTGCCTGCCCAGAGGAAATTCCTCCTTTATAGTGAGAGAGTGGCTTAGGACTAGCCCATATTAATCTAATTAAAGAATTTAAATTCCATTGCTGTCATTTGAAAGGCTCTGTGCATCTTCTGATTTATAGAGGGCTTCTGCAGGGACACCGTGAAGAGTTTGTGTACTTAGATGCCAAAATGTCATCTTCAATTGATATTGTAAAGTCTGAATTCCTGGTTTATTTTGATATTAGTCACTTGAAAATGCTCTTTAAAAACCTACATCTCTTCAGAGGTAGGAGGGATGTTCATTGCGTTAACCATATGCTGAATTAGTTTCCTTTATGAAGCACCACAATGTTATTAAAATAGCTTTTAGAGGGAAACATTTAATGCAGCCCTATAAAAATAGAACATTCACCTCTCTTTCTAGTTCAAGAGACTAGCCTACTGTGGAAAGACTGAGTCCAGGATCTGAAACGGATGTTGGTGTAGCTATGGTCCCACTGCAGAGTGTTCCGTTCGATCAGGTGGTACAAATTTTATCTGACTGTCCATAGATGTGATCTCCCCATAGATACAGAGAGATCGTGGTTAAACATGGTAGTGGTACCAACAATTAGTGTATTTTTTTTGTGATTTCTAATGGAACCATATCACCATTTTAGTGTGAGATATTTGGTATAGTTAAATCTCCACAATTAACTTGTGTGATCATTGTATATATGTCAGCAGAAAGAAGAGAAACTTGAACCACTACGATACTTTTGCTTGGAATACAAAATTTGTTAAGCAATTATCAACTTTCAGGCTTTACCAACTGACTGCAAGGCATCTTGTTTGAAAAAGAAACTGTTAAAATAATTTACTTTTTTGCCTGTGGTTTTAAACCAACAGGAATGTTTTATTTGAACTAAAATACTTTGTATATATATCACTTTATCAGATCTCCAGGGGAAAATATTTGCTTAAAGATGTTCAAGTTTACAGATAAGTAAATGGCTAATGCCAGAAACTGATGGTGGAACAGTTACGGGGCTGCTTTTTCTGAGATTTATTTTCACTGACAAATAACGATTATGGTGTAGCTATATACCTGTGTAACTGTGGTCCCCATTTGGCACACTGTACCTATAAAATGCTTCCTATATGGAAAAATGTTAAATGGTGCTAAGTGCTATTATGCTCTTTCGTTACCACGAAGCACAAACAGCGGCTGAAAAGCTAGGTCATCATAAATAATTATAAAGGTGTTTTTAAAAATAATATGATTACTTATGCTGATGTTTTTGTGACCTCATGATCATGGTCTTGTTTTGAATCTTTGTCCCTTCCCTTCATGTTTTTTATTTAGTGATAGCACTGATTTCGTTACTCAAAGTAAAAAAAGCTTTGCCTTTATTAAGTGGATTGGACTCATGTAGTTCCAAATTAGGGAACAATTTTTAAGTTGTGTCACAATCTAATAGTGAACAACAGTAAAGGGAAATACCTGTGCAACACTCTCCCACCGATAAGGTTTATCTGTTTATAAAACGCCAGTAATGCATTAGACTTTGGATAAAAGAAGATGCTGCTAGGAGGCAACTTAGTCTAGAAATATTCCCTAAGGGTAATATAGATTGCAATGGGATTGAACAGGGCTTTAGTGTGTCATACCATGGCTGTGATTTTTATTTCTTGTAATTACTCTGTGGGCTTCTGGTTTTCTCTGCATTCGTGACTTACTTGTCTCAAGCCTGGTCAAGGTCAGCACAATGAAGGTTAGCAGGATTTGTCCTATGACTGGCAAAGTGATAAAACTATTGTTTTTAAATTTGCAATTGGGTTGACATTTCAGGGACATAAAATGATGTGAGCTTTGATTCTCGACAATCGCTATGTAGGCTGCTGATGTGTGTTGACACTCCCTTCTTGTAGAGCAGATTTGTTGTAGTTGGCATATTATTGCTGATAGTTCTCAAATTCCTTGCAGTGCTCCTGTCCTCCCATTGCTCTTGTTATGAACAACTGGTTCCTAGGCTGGCAGCAGGGAGGGACATGGTGGGGTAGTGGGCAGCTAGCAGTTACATCAGCCACATGGAAGTGTGCAGCAGATATCGGCAAGGCCTGATTAACAGCTACAATTGCACCACTGGCAAGTGTCTACTCACACAGAGGAGTCTTGCAGTCTGCTCAGAGTCGCCTTGATTATTTTACTGGGTATTGTGGACACTTGAACCCTGGTAAAAATATTGTCTGTCTGATTACTTCTCCAGAATCAATCCCATAATAGCCATATTAATAGGAATATTTAAATGCTGTGTGCCTTCCTGAGGACTAGATCAGATGAGGTTTGAATTCAGATGATGAAATCTGTGTCTTTTTTTTTTCCTCTGATCCAAACAGAAGTAGGAAAAAGAGAGCTGTGCTGCTTTTTCCATTGCTGAGAGAGACACTTCACCAGAGCACCTGTCTGAAATAGTTGGTCCATATTGATTGCTTTTAAAATTCTGATTTGGGGATGTCCTTTCATCAGTGAAGAAGACTTTAACCTGCTTGGTCACCCTTTATTATTATGAACAAAATGGTGTTGCTTCTGTTGCCTGTGGTACTGACGTGAACCTAAAACAGTAATGAAGTGATGAGAGGAATATAGAACAAAATGGGAAACTCTGGGTCAGTGCTCATGCACTGCTTCATTTGCTGAGGTGTAGAGCTCAGATATCATTTATTTGCAATGTTTGTTTCTTCAGTAATGGAAGGGGGGCTTTCTGCCTTTCTAAGGTGATGAAGTCAGTTTCATTTTGTAAAGCAGTAGAAGGCCCTGAGAAGAAAATGACAAAATATGTATACTGTTGTTTAATCTTCCTATGGAGATATGCAACAATATTATCATCAGTGCTACCTAATGAAGCGAGAGAAAAATTTGAGTGTTATAGTATTGATGCCCAACAACTAATGATAGCATCTTTGAAGTAATTATTTCCTGAATGTTTTACTTTTTCCTAATGCTACCAAAACCAGGTCTTTGAGAAATGTTTCCCTTCTCCTTTTTTCTCTTTTGGGAGATACTTCTAGACATCATCTTTCTCCCCTCTATTTCTTTTGGATCCTGACAGCTTCCACATTTGGTCATGGAAAAGACATTCCCCATAGTAGAGAACTACATTAGAAAAACAAATCACTGAACAGTTGCGGTTCTCTTGTTTGACAGTTTATGGAGCAAATGCTGGCTATGCACCATTTAGCATTCTCCAAGACAAAGTACCCACACAGTGCTGCCAATTTCATTAGAGAGCTACACCAGCTACTTTTAAAATTTGGTCCTGTTTACATAGGAATTTCAGTTTTACTACCATACCCATCAAAAGGTTATTGTCTGCACACAGAGAGTCACTGTTTTTAGCAAATCTACCTATAAATCTAAGTAACCAGTAATTAAATGGAAGTCTGAATACCAGGCAAGGAATAAAACTAAGGGTCTCCCTGTGGATTATAAAGTTATGATTAGCACAGGCAGGTTTTAAGCACCAATCAGCCAAAAAAATAGATTGTAATTCATCATGAGGACTTACCTTTCCAAAACCCAAAAGTTAAATTTCAACAAAAGGCAAGAGATTACTCAAGGAAGAAAATGGTCACCATGAAGTGATGATTTCTTTTTCCTCTCAGAGAAAGGTAGCTGGAATTGGTGCTGCTTTTCCAGTTTGCTATACAGATGGGAATAAAAGCTGGGTGCCTGGGGATGGCACTGAGAAAAGTATGTCCAATGGCTTTGTTGTTTTCTCAGTTACACACTGGTCCTCCACGTCTGTCTGCTTTCTCCCTTTGCTCCCATTTCCATGGCCCGAGATCCACAACAGGACCTCAGCAGGTTAAGCAGGGTCCAGAGTTCACATACTAGACACATGAATTATATGTCCACAGTGTATCAATCTCTGCCAGAATCTGTCTACAGCCAAGACATAATGTATAGCAACACTTTTTTAATGAGGAACATGCATCTGTTACACGTTTAGCAGAGGATATTTCTGGAGCAGTGTTAAGAAAATATGCTTTGGTTTTACAGCCCTGTACCCCTCTGTCTGTAGAGATGTCATTTTTGAGTCAAAGACCAGACATAAGGGCTTTCAAAGGCTGTATGTCTTAAAACTGGATAGAAGCCTGGCAGCTCTACCCACTGTAAACAATGTGTAAGTCTCATCATCTTTTTCTGCTCCTCCACCCAACCCAGTAAGATGCTCTTCAGAGGGTCGAGGAATCATTCCAAAGAAACACTTGAATAAAAAATTCTGTTTTGTTTAAGAAGCCTTGCGCAAATATGTAAATTCCTAATTTTCAACAGAAAAAGCTGTTGTAAAACTGTGTAATTCAAAGCTAAAGCCAAGTGTATTGGTTTAGTTAGACTCTAATTGCCACACTTTTAATCAGCTTCAGGTGAAAAACGTTATGTCCATATCAAAATATTGACACTTGAGTCAAAAACTGGCCTAAGATGCTTTTTGTTGGATGGATAATGCAGATAATGGGTGTGAATGGTCCCGAGACTGAAGTAAAGGCTTAAAAGACAAAGCTGTGAGTGTGGTGGCACTTCCCTCTCCACACTGTGGTGAAGACAGCCAGGAATGAGCTCTGCCTGTGGTTTGCGCCAGCACGAAGCACTGGGAGCGTTGCCTGCTGTGCTGAGCCCGAGGTAATGGCACGGAGATGTCCCTGCGGCTCAGCAGAGTTTATTAGTTTGGCCCAGAGCCATGCTAAGTGTTCAAAGGACTTTTGGTTATCTCCAAGTGTGGGCAGGGATTTCTTGTGTCTGTTCGAAACAAGTTTGAACCTGCTGGTGTTATAACCTATAGATATATCCTGTGGATTTGTGTCTTTGATGAAAGGAAACTGGCATGGTTTAGTATCTTGCCTCTCTTTGACTGCCTTTAAGTTTGTTAATGATTTTTTTTTTAACTTTGCAAAACTTACCTCACTGCATAGAAAAATTAAAAGAGGAGGAAGCAATTACAGAATCACAGATCATTAAGGCTGGAGAAGACCTTCAAGACTGAGTCTAACCTTTGACTGAACATCACCTTGTCAAAACCATAGCACCAAGTGCCATGTCCAGTGATTTCTTGAAAACCTCTGGAGACGGTGACTCCACCACCTCCCTGGGTAGCTCATTCCAATGCTCAACATCCCTTTCAGTGAAAAAATTCTTCCTCATGTCCAACCTCAATTTCTTCTGGTGCCGCTTAAGGTTATGTCCTCTCATCCTGTTGCTGTTCCCCTGGGAGAAGAGGCCGAACATGACCTGGCTTACAGCTTCCTTTCAGTTAGTTGTAGAAAGCAATAAAGTCTCCCCTGGGCCTACTTTTCTCTACAACCCCAGCTCCTTCAACTGCTTCTCATAGGACTTGTGCTCCAGACCCTTCACCACATCCCTTCTCTGGCACAATCCAGCACCTCAGTATTCTTATTGAATTGGGAAAAATGAACACAGCACTCGAGGTGTGGCCTCACCACTGCTGAGTACAGGGGGCCAATCACTACCCTGCTCCTGCTGGCCATGCTAGATAGCTAGATATCTTACTGATACAAGCCAGGATGCCATTGGCCTTCTATGCCACCTGAGCACACTCTGGCTCATGGTCAGCTGGCTGTCAACCAGCACCCCCAGGTCCTTTTCTGCTGGGCCACTTTCCAGCCAGTTCCCAAGCTGGTGGCCATCTAAGTCAAAAGTATCAAAAAAACTTTTCTTCACTGTTTCACCTCCTTCATCAAGCCTTCTTTTCTGAGGCCTGTACTTGTAGATTCTGCAATCTTGAGTATAAAGCTTGCTGGAAGCAGCATTTCCATGTGGAGAGGTTAGCAGAGATGAAAGTTTTGAAATGATGAATTCACTCCATTCCCCATGTGTAACAGAGGGCTCCTTTATTTCTCCTGCTGCCTTAGTCTGGCTTGGAAAGAGCATTTGGAGAAAGATAGATACAATGGAATAAGCAGTTTTTCTGGTGTTCATGTCTAGCCATTTTGTGCTTCAGGCCCTGTCTGCTTCCGCTGTGCTTGGACAGCATGCTGCAGGTTCCTCTGGGAGCAGTTGCCAGGTGATCTGGAGAGGAAGAGATACCAAGATCTCCTTAGCTGTACAGTGAAAAGTTGCATTGAGGGAATGGTAACTTAAAGCAAGTTACAGACAGAGGTGTCATCCTCATCAGGAGCAGTAGTCAAAGGCACTTGATGCAGAATTCAGGAATGTATTCGGGATTTCCATGGCTCTGTCAATTAAACAGCTGCAGAGAAGAACCCTAACAGAATGGTGGCACAGAAGGTTTTCCCATGAGGCTTGGAATGACTTGGATGACTTGCGTAAAGCAGCCATCTCCATGGTGAGGAAGAAAGAGTTTAACGTGACTTAATTACGTCCTAGGTCCTTGGTTTGACAGTGTATCTCTGGTTAGGCAGTAGAAGGCATAGTGCTGTACATGGAGAACAGGAGGGAAGTTGTGTTACTCCAGTCCATAAGAGGTGTTGAGGGTGAATGTCCCTTTTGTTCACAGTTTGTGTACGACTTTTACAGATCACTTCGTGTATTTCCCCATAGTGTCTCAGCTCCCAGCTCTATGACTATTCTCAGTTTGCATCTGGGTGCTGGGAAACTCTTGGCTCCACAGAAAAAGTTAGGATAAACCACTTCAGACTGACAAAGGTTTGTTTTAAAATGGGGGGACCTCCTCACCCAAACCTCCAAAGTGTCATTTAAATTTGTTTTGAGAAGAGGAACAAGGGAGCAGTGAGTAAGTGCAGTTCCTGCTGTCTTCCTGTCTCACCCATGCAGTGAGAGGAGTAGGATGAGATGTGTGGAGAGCTTGTGTCAACAGTGCTAGTCACTGCCATTGGCACTCCACCTTGGAGAGCAGAAAGAATCTCGGGCTAAAAATAAAGCCACTTATGTGGGCTATTGGTGTGCCCATGTGAGTAATGGGCTCTTCTCTAGCAACAAAATAAGTCAAAGTGTGTGCAGGATGCACTTTCAGAATACCTTACAGTGTTTTGCTCTACTAAATATTTTAAGGCTTTTACACTTTGGCCTGTGTTGGCATAAAAATAAGTACAGGACTATCAGACTTTCCCCACAGGATAAAAATTCCATTTTCCAACCACCTCTAATTATTTCCATTCTGCTGTCTGGAAAGGATCTGGAGACAATTTAGGAAGCCAATTTAAAATTGACTTGGGAAAAAATCATTTACCCTCCTGAGCCTCCTTAGATGTGCGGCCAGTGGCATGTGATCAATAGGAAATCTCATGCTCAATGGTTCTGATGCTCACAGAAGGACCTTGAGACCATGAAATTCAGCCTGAGTCCTGTTTACCTGTATATGTGATTTTTGTAGCTGTGGTGGACTGCTCGTTGAAGAGCTTTGTGTGGTGGGGGAAGTGGCAAAGAACCATTAAAAACAGACAAAGGGTGGCTGTGCTCTTGGAAATGCCTTGTCACGAGGTGCATGGTGAGCTGTTCCCTGCTTTCTTCCTGGGGGAGCTTGGGTGACCTCGCAGCCAGGCCCAGCAGTGCTGTCTCCAGGCTGCAGTGAGGCAGGCTCCAACCTCCTGTGGTCCCAAGGGTGCCTGTGGGCAGCATCTACCTCCAGCAGCAGAGGGAGGCAGGTACCAGGAAAAGTACCATGTCTGGTACCAGAGTACTGCTCCTCCCGGAGCTTTGCCTGATCCTTGCTCTGTGGATAGGTCCAGACTTTTCTTCGGCTTTTCTTGCATACCAGGTCTGCATACATCATCCTGAATGTCTCTTTAATCCTATTAGGGCTATGTTCAGCTGGGGTTTGGATTTGTCACTAATGAGAGTTTGAGGTTAGTAATTTTCAATTACATTTTTCTAGCTCTCAATTAAAAAGGTGGTTGACGTTTTATATGGAGAATCAAAAAAACTCTTATTTTTCATTTAAACCAGCTGCAAATTGTAACATCAGGACTCATGGGTGTATAGGATTAACATTCTTAAGAAATATTGTAAAAAGTGTTCTTCATGGTTAACATTTAGAATTTTATTTTAAGATTTTTTTAATGTGCTTTATGCTATGCTGGCAAATTGAAAAAATATTGGATCCTTATATGGAGAACCAGCAATTTCCCACAGCCCTGCTTTTACAGTGCTGAACGCATTTCATTTTGTGTGTGATTTTTCCCATTTGCCAACTGACTACATCATACAGTTTTTTTGGCATATTCTTTCTGTCTTATGACCATCAGCAGATATTTTGAGTAGCATATTATAAAGCCACAGATCCTTTCTGCTGCCTTGTATTTTTCCTGTTGCCACCGGGAATGGAAAAGATTTTATTAATTTTGTGGTGTCAGATGAGGCTTCAGTAGAGTCTCTGTGCCTGACCCCAGCACCCGGTGCTGGTTGCCCTCCCTGTTGGCAATGGAGGGCCGTGCCTGATGGTCTCCAGTGTGTTCTTTAAAAGCAGCACAAGATTGTTCTGGAGAGGTATGAGGAAAACGATTGATACTTGTAAACGGTTCAAGATGCTCTGCAAATCCTTCAGGATGATCTAAGTGTCAAAGAGATGGAGCTGAATTTGAGGCATGCTGCTGAAGTTGAGAATAACTGGAGCAAGGAGAAGATGGGATCAAGTAGAGGTCTGGCAGTAGTAATTGTAGAGATACGGAATATTCTTGCACAGCAAACTAGCGTTTTAGGGAAACAGAGACTGACCACCAGAAACTGAATTACAGAAATTGGGGAAGGTATAACACTGCTAGGTGCTGCAGTTGTTGTAGGGCTCCATGTGGATTGTTGCCTTCAGGTCTGGGCATTGCAGCAGTAGGAAGGAATATAGTGTATATAAACTATCAGGCACTTCACAGTAGTCTGAAAATTTGTGGTGTTTAGAAAATTGGGTTTATTTCGGGCAGATTTGTAAGAGAGCAACAAGTGATTATACACTGAAGGCTGGTTCAGGTGGAGTAAAGTAAGATGTGAATGTGAGATAGCTTAGCTTAATGGGCATGGGGAGAGGGCTCACGCACTGATCATCATCCCTGAAAGCTGTAACTCTTGTGCATATACTCTTATTCATATAACTCTTACTTAAGACACTATGAGGGATTATGAATGGTAAAAATTGAAAGTTGTAAGCTTAGTAGGAAGTGTAATCTGAATAAAAAGATCATCTTTACAGTCAGATCTCATAAGTAGTAGAGCATTTCTTCAGGGAAGGGATGGAAGCTCTGTCCCTGGAGTTTAAATTTAGGCTAGGCAGGAGATCAGAATATGCATTGCTGGGAGGCAACTCTTCACTGGCAGGATCAGGATTGGCTTCAGTATTTGGCCATCAGCAATGTTATTATTGTGAAATGTTTCCTGGAATGATACATGGGGAGGTCGGTACCATAAAACAGTTTAGTTTTTGATGGTATATTTCTAAGGGTGAAAATATCTGTGATGAATTGTCACTGTCAAATCTCTGAGCCAACATTTTTATTAGAGAACATGACCTGCAATGTACCCATGTGCACAGGTGTCTCTGTAGGAGAGGGTGTCACCCAAGGCCGATACTGATAAATCGTTCCCTACACCCTGTATTGTAAATGAGTGTGTATTCACAGCTAAGAACAGGTGAAAAGGGTGGGGTTTATTGCTGCTTTCAAGTTTGCTTTTAGTCAATTGCATTTGCTCTCTTAAACTTTATGAACATTAAATCCCAGACATAAAGGAGGGGAGATATTCTATTAACTGAATTCAGACTGAGATGATTCTTAACCAGTGGCTATGTTTTACTTGTATAAAACTAGTGTAGAAATTAAGACTTCCAGTTTGCCAGCTGTAAAGAGTAACAAATGGGGCTAAATTGTCAAAAAAAGTGTCCAGGTTATTTAAAATACTTACCTTTACTACTACTTTTTCCCCACCACAAAATCATAATAAAAGATTTTTCCAGTGTCTGAGCTGTGCTTGACGAATAAGCCCATTTAAACATTTTGTTTCTTTTATAACAATTTACTTCAGTTTGGAACAGAGCTTTATTTTCTCTGATCCACATGCTGATGTTGTTTTTATTTCTTGCAGTAATTTGCATTTCAGTGGGACTTGTGTGTTACAGGGAAGACACTCTCCCAAATAAAACTTGTTTGGTAAATATTTCAGAAAGCTATGTGAAGTTAACTGATTTTGGATCTCAGGATGAGAGCTTGACGTTAACTTTTTGTTCACTTGTATTCTCTATATCCTCTTGAGATAGAAAGTTCTTATTGTGCAATTATCTTCCTCAGACAAAGACCTTTTCATGGGGAACTTTTATGTTCTGCTGTTGTCTTTTTCCTTTTATCCTTATGAATTTCTTTGTAGAATTATTATAGTTGAGATTGTTTGTAGAAACTGAATCTGTAATACATCATTTGCCATATTGCACTTAGTATTATGGTACAGAGTATTATTCATAGTTACTCATTATTGGTTTAATTCTTTCCATTCGTTACTGGCATTTTATAATAAGTGTACATATTATTTTATTTATTCTTATGTGTATTGTTGATATACACCCTTTTTTGTATAGATATGTATAGTTTTGCAGAGAAAAGATAGGAATGATTAAATGGTGTCTTCAAAGTTCGTGGGAAGTTTATGGAGAAGCCATGTCCGTAAAGATACACTAAAGTTTTCTCTACTGTATCTTATCCTGGTTCTTGCCATGCTTTCTGAACTGGTTTTGGATAAGGAGCCATAATCTCAGAAGCTTTAAGCACTAAACCCTGAAAAGCTCCAAGTTTGTGGTTTAGCCATGTGAGGTCTTTGCTATCACATGGATAATAGACATTCCCTTTTGCATTCCCTGAATAAAAAGTGAGTCAACTAGAAGTATGTGCTAAACCACATCAGAGTTATCCTCTATAAGGATATATAATAGGTCCTTTAAAACTAAATTTGTACATAAAGGTCTGAACTTTTTGTTGTTAGTTCAGATACAATTTGACAGCTCTAGTTTCATCACTATTAAATTTACAGTTTTATTTCATCTGAATGAATTGGAGTGTGGTTAATTTGTATGCAGCTTAATATACCACTAAAATCTTCCATATGGAATTTAGATTAGATAAGGTTCCAGGAAATGAGAGTCTTAGATGTGAATGACTGTAAACATGCATAAAAGAGTCATTCTGTGAGAATTAAATAACATTTAGATTTAATTCTCCTGATTTTTTTTCTGTTACAGAACACAGCAAACAGTTTAATTCAAGTTCTAAATTCAGATGCATATAATTATGATAATTTGCTGACTCATAGTGTTTCATGGGCTATGCTACTTTACATGGTAATGCAATGGATGATGATATGCAAAAAAAGTCAGCGAAACAGTATCTCTGATTAATAGAAGCCTACATTTTTGGTAGCAATTAATTGGTCTATGGTGCTTTCTTAGCACATCATGTTACGTTTTCTTGCCTTGGCGGTATTACAAGATGGCTGAATGTGGATAGGAATTTCTGAAATTTCTTTTGCTAAAATAATGAGACTTTCCAATGTCTTCTTGTTAAAGATCAAGAAAATAGTGAGCTCCTTTTCCTACTGTTCCTGCCCACATTTGATATGTGTATGTGCAGTGTGTGTAAAAACTTTCCCTCTGTGTTTCTCATACAAGTCACTGACTTCCAGAGTACAACTCCTCCAGAGTAGTTAATTAACTTTGGGAGTTTTGGGGTTTTTTTTAAATAACTTAATTATATTACTCCTTTTCTTTCCCCTCTCACCACTGCCAACAAGATTTTAGGATGTTCTCTGTCCCCTGATAATCCCATTAGTTTTGAGTAGTTTTCAAAAGACCTCCAGGAACTTGTCCTGAATCTCCTGTCTTTTATGCCCTATTGGTCATTGCTACATCATTCCTGAGGGAAAAAAAACCCATCCAGAGGGTTCTCTGGGCAGTTTGTCACACCATAAAAATAACTAATAATGTGTAAAAAAACAGCGAAGGGGGTGTGGGAGGGGCTGGGATATGGGACTAACTACAAAACAAAGCGAATTTCGCTACCGGGACTGATAAATCTTTTGCAGATGTCCTGACTTGCTTTGAGGGGAAGGGATCATATAAAGTAGCTTTCCTCTGGGCTTACATTCTGGTGTAGAGCTCCTCAAAATCAATGGAAGTGTTTTCATCAGTCTCTTTATGAGGGATGCCTTCAATCTTCTTGCAGTGCACAACTAGGTACATGCTGCTTATGGTTCTGTTGCTCCCACATGGGGATTATGGACAATCAGAGCTGAGATAAAAGTTCTTCACAGTAGTAGCAGCGGTCCTGTGCCAATATCCTGGTGCTTCCACCACACATCAGCCTGGGCACTTGCGGGAGGAGTGTGAGTGGTGGTTGTGTGAGGCTTCGCCCAGCCCTCAGCCCCTTCTCACCCTCCCCTCCCTGCTCTCCTGGCCTGCCATCAGCAGCGCTAATAGCCAGGGGCTGGGAGGCACAGGTTGGCTGGGGAATGGTAAAGTATAAAGGGAATTTGGGAATCGAATGGGGGTGGGACCTCTCACATTTACATTAATTTATGCGCTGCGATGGTATGAATACCAAGTGTTTAAAAGGAATTAAATAGTTAAGTTCAAAATTCTTTATGTGCCAAGCAGGGTCTAGATGGTTTATAGCTGCAAGTAAGCAAAAGGTTTACTTACAAAATTGATTTATATGTTCATTTATGTTCTTGAATATTGAGAACAGGGAGAGAATTAGCAGTGTTGCATGAGCTACGCTAGCACATTTTTCACCTTATATGGAGAATTGCCTACCACTTATCAAGCAGGGTTAGATTTGCTGTTATTGTCACATTCCTTAAAGTTGGAAGAAATCTTGTTTCTCTGACTAAAGATTCAACTCATAAGCTTATGGGTTTTGTTGTTTGAATACTGTTTTTTCATCCAGGAATTGTTGGGATGGGCAGCGTGCACATTTTCACTGCTGTGCTGTGGAGTTCATTCCTCAGCTCGGGTGGAGAAACTTAGATGCTTGCAAGGGAAAATATGTTTCTGTTTGGAGTCATCTGGAGTTCCTCCTGGCTGGCTTCTCTGGTCCTGAAGAACACAACAGGAGGAAAGATCCTGGTAAATGAAGGGAAAGACCTGCAAATCGTGTACACATGGTATTTAAGGGGGTAGACCTCAGTTTTGTTTTTTTTTTTTATCCCTGCTAGAGTGGCTGGTGTTAGAAACAGCCTTTTCATGGACTTGTTGAAAGGATTGTGACTGACAGCTGTTGGCTGTGTAGTCACCGACCTCCTGGTAGTTTGAGTGTGAGATGAAATAAGTGGAAAATATGGAAGTAGAGACAAATTGCTTGTTCAGTCACTTATATCCTGGGTTATAGAAGCCTGAGAAAAGACTGAATACTTGAAAGATTAAGAAGGTGACAATTATAAAATTTCCTTTTATGATAATGTGCCATTGACAATTTCGTTCTCTGAAATACTTGCATTTGGAAAGTGGGAGATCAGGTCTGGCTTATTTTAAGTCCTTCAAATTAAGGGACTGCTTTCTATTTGAAATATATCTGGGGTTGTGGCATTAGTAGGGCAGTAAATATCACCTACTGCTGCTTCTTGGGCTGTTTGGGTACCTAGACTATTATAACTTATTTGAGCATGTGCTCTGCCACTCTTGTGACTTGAGTTTGTGTTATGATTGCAGAGAGTTTTCTACGGTACTGCTTGGGAAATAAAATACTTCAAAAGGTAGTGATTAGATGCAGTGGTTAGAAAATCTGGCTTAAAATTGCTGTTGCTGATTTCACTTTCATGCAGATCCAGAAGAGTTAACTGGAAAACGATACTCAGGTTTTTCTTGCTCCATAAAGGCAGTGTTGGCTGTATTTTTTTGAATAATAAGACGTAAGGAAGAATTCATGAGCCTAGTAACATCTGAAGCCAAAAGAAACAAAAGGGTAGTTTATATGGCTAAATACTTTGAAAAACCAACATTTGAAACATTTGGCCAAATGGTTGCATTGAAATATCCATGCAATTTTGAGAGAGTAGAGCAAAAGATATGGATTTTTATTTTCTGTTTTCTTGTTTGTGGTTTTACCATTCTTCCTCTTTTATGGCTCACCAGAATAGAACCAGATTTCTTATCATGTATGGATATAAAAGAACTTAAACTACATATATTTATTTTTAGGACTCCACCCTTGGGCTTTGGGTTTTGTGAACAGCTATTTCAGTAAATTTACATCTATATGGGGAAACTGGCAAATTGAATACTGTGCAAATCCACATTTTAAAAAAAGCAACTGCTATTATAGAAGGCAAATGATATCATAAGAAAGCCAAGTAAAAAAGATTGCATTTTTTTTGCTGCTAAAGTAATGATCAATGCTTCCTGCTGGCTTTTGCACCCTGCAATTGGAGACTCTGGTGTGCAAATAGTTTAAATAATGCTGGGGTTTGTGTCTGGTTGGCGCTGTATAATGCTGGGGCTGAGGTGACTTAAATATACAGAGTGTGGGCCAATCTCGAAGCCCTTTCTCAGGCAGAACAGTCATTGAAATCACATTTAAGTGTCGTCAGTGAAAGCTTTCCCAAACAAATCATTATGGATTTGACCCCAAAGTTATTACTACTAAATTTCATATGTAAGCCTTTCATTATAGTGTTTTTTAAGAATGGAGTACTTGAATGAATCCTGGAATTCATTATAACTTAAAGTTTTTAACAGGGTATCAGCCTCTTAAACTACATTTTCATTACTAAAAACAGTTTCTTCCTTTTTGTTTCTTTCTCCTTTTCTTGTTGCTCAAAAAGAAGTAGAAGAGATACTCTGTGGCTCAGATTTATTTTACTTCAGGCAAGCAACCTACTTGCCTTAGGTGCCTAAATTAGGAGCTTAGTCTTCCAGCCTCTCTCTATGTGCACAGTGGAGAGGGTTATATCCAGAGGGGATTTTGCTCAGTGTTGTCTTGTGGATGTGACTCTGTTATGCCCAGGGCTGGATGCACTGATTTAGGAACCCAGAGGGATGTGGTTGGTTGGCAAAGGACCTCTATGATTTATTATATGAGTTGTATATAATTTGTTTCAAAATTCATTTTTAGGAGTTAGCAGGTTAACTTTTTGTCTGTGTTTGCTCCATGGATGATGGGGATTGGCAGTAGAGCTGTGTCCTTCAGTATTGAAACTCTAATGTTGTGATGGGACCTTTGTGAGGTTTTCAGTCTCTCTTGCTCTCTTGTACGCTTCGTGTCTCTTGGTCCCCTTCTGAAGGCTGCAGGTTTCATTCAGATCTCGTGAAGAGTTTTGTGACTCGTGATGTGGGCTGATGGATTATGTTACTAGATGTCTGCAGTGCCTGGCTGCTTGTAGCAGGACTGGCTGAACCAGGTGGTCCCTTCCTGGCCTCAGATCCCAAGAGAGGGATTTTCAGCACAGAATCTGGATGTTTCATATTTTATATTGCTACAACTGCAGCAGTCCAGCCTTCCGCTGTTTAAAATACTGAAGGAACAGCAACAGAAAGGGAGGGGCATCAGAGTTTTAAAGCTGTTTTAATGTCTTTACATTTCCAACTGCACTACACTGTATTAGATATAAAATATGGTTGATAGAAGTTATAGAAGCTCCCTTAAGCATGCCTCACATATTCTAACAACATATTTTCACCTGTGTTTAGTTCTGGCCAGCCTTCAGTCATTCAGACAAAAAATTTCCAGAGTGTTTTTCCTGCTTCAGGCAGAAATCTCTTGGAAAGATTTTCAACAGAAGAACTCCAACTGTTTTTAAAAGAATGCATTACAGAAATTTAGAGAGATTTGTCGACTTTATTTAGCCAATCGTTCCTTCAAAGCATTGTTATACCTTCAGGGAGTAGAGGGGAGAGTCAGGGTGCTTTTTGCACCCCAGTGGAAATTAATACAGATCTACCAACCCACCAGGGCTTTATCTGCACGTGCTGGCAAGAGCAGGTTAGAAGTTTGCTGATACGATCACTGAATACTCCCACTTTATAAAGTGGGCTTCGAACTCACCTGTCTGTGCCTGGGGTGGTGATTATGATGGGTGGTACTGAACACCCAGCTGGGTAGGTCCATGATTCCTGCTGCCTCTGCTTTGTTGGAGGAAAAGGTATCTGGGTGTTTAATAGTCCTCCAAATTCAGTAAAGCTTTGTGCCAAGGCATACTTGAGGCAATAATTGAAAAATTGCTGCTCTTTTACTAGTCATCATTCATGCAGTTGATTCCTATGAAGCTGAGAGTAGAATTTATGCTTTAGTCCTTACACTACTCTCAGGAGTGCCAGGGTTGAGAGGTGTGATGTCCTAAGTTTGGGAACAAGGTTCAAAAAAGAACTTTTGTCTTCTACCTTTTTTTCTCCCAGGTTGCAGGAGATTCTATAGGATTGTACTGATAATTCTTTGTTACTTTAAAGGAGCAACCGTTGGAATCATGACTTCCATAGAGAGGATGGATCTATCTATTTTGTTTAAAAACAGCTAAACATAAAAATACTACTGGAGAATTTTATGAAGGTTGCAATAAACCAACAAAACCAAGAACCTAATGTATGATGTCTTCAAGCTGTTTAAGACATGGCTTGCGGGTGATGGCAAGACTAAGGTCAATGACTAAGGTCTTAGTCATTCTGCAGGGTGGGAATGAAGTTACTACTGATACATCAGCACTGCTCCAGCCAGAGTCTAAAGGCTTCATGGAGTTTGCGTTATCTCCTCCCATTTTCTTGATCTCTCAAGAAAATGATTTATAATTTATAAGGACATTGAGAACTCTTGCTTCTCCCTATCTCAAGCCCTTTTAAAATATTCATCTTGCTCAGAGAACACAAAATAACAAGAAGTGCTTTAGATCTTTGCCTTCTCAGTCACGATCTCCATGAGGCACCAGGAACTTTCCTGAAAGGGAAAATTTATATTTACACAAGTAAGATGGAAAGGAAGAGGGAAGCACTTTCCAGCCTCTAGCGTTGGCCAAGTTCACAGGCTAAGAAGTAGATCAGGATTGCAGCAAATAGGTAATTGTTTGCAGAGTATAAATGACTGGGTTATTCTTACAATCTTTCTGCTAATTTATTGTGTTAACCATGATAAAGAACAATATTTTGCCTCCCTCCAAACATGCATTCACATTTCACACCCAAAGGTGCATGTTGCCATGGATGTCCTTGCAGTATTCATGATATGCTATTTAGCATTTTCAGCCTCTTCAGATTATTAGGATAGTCTGTAAAGATTGTCTCTTAATACTGTGCGCATCTCAAAGCATGCTCCCAGCAAAAATACCACTAATTAAAACTTGTGTGAGTGGAAATGTTCTCACCTGCAACAACTTCTGTCTCTTTATTTTGAAGAAAAATATAAGTGTTGTTAGAGTTATCTTAAACAATTAAGCAGTTCAAGACCCTGTGTTATAAAATCTTAGATAAGAGTTAATCAGTGTGACAAATTATAGGTTTGTCTGCCTGTCAGATGGAATTAATGGTGGGTGATCCAGGGAGTTTGGGTGCTGAGGTGAGAAGGAGGGGAGAAGTGTTTCACTTTTAATGTTTGTCTTGATGTACTAAATTTTTTCAAAACACTTAAGCAAAAGAGACTGAACTTGAGTCTATATTTCAGGTTAATACTTTGAAGCTGTTTTCTCCCACCATTTCTGTTGCTTTTGATCAATTATGAATGTCCTGATGTAAATGCAGAATTAAAATAACACGCTGTTTTCTTGTGCATGATGTAAGGTCCAAAAATTTATACCAGATGACTGTTCTGGAAAAGGGAAAATTAAATACTTGGGAAAAATGTAAGATAATGGAGTATTTTCTGAAGCATGTCTCCCTGCATGTGATCTGTAAAATGTAGATATCTAAGTTTTAAATATGGTATGGATCACCAAATGTGAGCAATGAACTGTTGATAATGTTGGTAGCTTTACAGAAAATATGAGGCTTGCCTTTCTATATATGCAACTTTTTGC
Organism: Vireo altiloquus; assembly: GCA_013396875.1. Taxonomy (NCBI): domain Eukaryota; kingdom Metazoa; phylum Chordata; class Aves; order Passeriformes; family Vireonidae; genus Vireo; species Vireo altiloquus. Next base: position 217,782 of record VZRF01015548.1, on the reverse strand, counting down.
TGGTTTTTGTTAGCTTCATACAGAATTTCAAAGAAATCCCCAGTTTTTTTCAGTTTTCGGTTCTTTTGAAGATTTTTTTTTCTTGGGGAGGGATTGTTTGTTTGTTTGTTTGTGGGTTTTGTTATTTTTTAGTTTGGGCTAGTTGGGGTTTTTTTGGGCTTTTTTCTTTTCAAGCCCTGAAGATTACCAGATATTGTCTGTCTTTCCTGGGGTGTTCAGCCTGAGCTCTAACAGAATAATGCCACTGTTGCTTTAAGCCCATAGTTTTGCTTTATATAGATCTGGCCTGATTTATAGTGTTGCTTTAAATAACAATAAAAGAGTTCATCTCCTTTTCAGAAAAGGTTTATGACTGATCTCTGCCTGGCTCAGAATGTTTATTTTTCTTAAGTTGCCTCACTGCAAAAATGTTTTGAAACTGAGAGTCCCAAGCTGGTGATGGGGTTTATGCATCTATTGCTTGTGCTCTATTATCTCTTTCTAGTGCTAATCCCTTTAGCACTAGAAAGCTGTGGTTTTGTGATGGACCTCACATAGATCAGGCTCAATTCTGGTATTTCTGTGTCCCTTCCCTATCGGTCATTCTGTTTTTAAAACCATATAATTTAACTGATCTATGGATGTTGACAAAACCATCAGAAGCTGCAGTAAGATTTAGTTACTGCTCCTAGTCCTTTGCAATAACACAGGCTTATTTTATCTTCTCCATAGCTGCTGATGAAATAACTTTGAAATAAATAATTTGAGAAAAAACCTTTCCACCACCAGGGCTAATGGCAGAAGGGAAGGGATTCTCAGTGGATTGATTCTGGGTGCTTTTAAAATGGCATGCATCAGCTTTCTTAAAATTGTAAATTTTAAATGTAAATCTTAAAATGCAGCATCAGCTTTCTTGCTCAACTTTTGCTGGAGCCATGTATTGATTATGTATTGAGTTGGCAGAGGCCAATGGAAAAATCCTTTCTAACTATGTACCAGGAGTCTGTGGAGCTGTGTTGTATTCTGCGTGGTGGCTTGTGCTTTGAAAGTGAATAAATAATGCCAAGTATGGGAAAAAACATGCACAGGAGAAGAGATGATGTGAAACATGTAATTTAGGACATGGAAGAGAAAAGTCTGCTCTTCCCTGTCTGCCTAGCCTGGTTTTCTGGTCTGTCCCATGTCTGCCTTCCTAGTGTCACTTTCTGGTGACCAGGAGAAGGATTAGGCTGCTCCTAAAGCTGAGTCACCAACTCAACCTGCCACTTTTCAGGAGACCTTCCTGGACAATGGGAGACAGAGCAGCAGGAGGGTTATTTGCTTGAAATCCCCTGGGGCTTTTGTCACTGCAGTAAGGAAATGGTGTCTACCTTGGTCACAGGGCAGTGGGCAAGGAGAAGGTCATGATATAGGAACCTTTTCTCTTCATTTATCCAGGAGGGAATTTTCACGGAAAGAGAAAAGTTGGCCAGTCCTTGAGGCTGTTCAGAACATCTGCAGACAGAATTGTGGCTCTAAGGGCAGGTGAAGCATGAGCTTTTCCAGACCAAGGGCATGTGACTTATGGTGTAGAGATAAAGTCAAGGAAGGCTTACCTGCTTTTCAGGGCTAAAAGTCTCATGATCAGGCTGTAGACCAGCCTGTGGCTGGAGGAATTTTAGTGAGATCTTAAAAAAGAGTGAGGAAACCTTTAAATAGTGTTTTCCCTTTGGTTGTCCTTTGAGGTGGGGACGCTGAAACCGCTGGCTGGATGGGAGTATACCTGGTTTCAGTTGTGGTATGCACTTAATGCTGTGCACATTCCTGTCGAGTATCAGTGTCATTCCTACTTCCCTGCCTGAGACAACTAATTCAAGACTGCAGGTCTTTGGCAGAGCTTTGCAAATGCGTATTGAACCTCTAGACTTGGTGTGTTTATTTTGTAAAATTACAATAATAGTAATTAAAAAAATAGATGACTATGAAATTCAAGGCAAGAAAATGTGAGACTTCCTAAAGAATGAAGTAAAATTAAAATTATCTCAGAAGTTTGATTGAAAGTTTGGTGTTTTGTTGCTGTGTTGTGGGATTTTGCTCCTTCTTTTGAAGTTGAGTAAAGAGGAAAGCAGTTTAGTGCAGAACTAATTTCTCTGGGGTTGAGTGGTCTGTGTTCAGTCACACCTTCTTCAGGTAACTCAAGTGCATTAATCAATGATCATCTTTCTAATTAAACTGCTGAGTAGAGGGTTAGAGGATTTAGAGGATGATCATTAGTTTTGTGTAGAAGCAGTGAATTAAGGGAAAGTAGTGTTAACAAGATGTTCCTTTTTCTCATAGGATCAGTCAAAGGTTAGGAAAAAGGTCAGAACTTTTGTTCATGTGTTGCCTCTGAAATGTAAATCATCAACAAAAATAAGGAAAAAAATTCAAGTGCTTTCAGAAATACATTTTGAAAATGGCAAGAAAGGTGAGGAAAGAAATGCTTTGGATCATCCCAGACATACGTATCTGCTTGGCTCTGTTCTGCATCTGACAGCAGTTAGGGTAGATCCCGAAACTGGGCTTGGGAGTGGGAAATTTCCTGAAGAAAACACCCAGCACAGGGAAGTCAAGTCCAGCTTTCCTTGGGCAGACAGTTTCTACCTTCTGGGCAGAGCTGCATGCTGTGGCACAGCCCTGCCTTTGTGGACAGGCAGAATGGAGGTGCTCAGTCAATGGTCCCTTCCCAAGGACCAGAGGATTTGCTACCCATGAGCAGAGCTGAAGCTCAGTGTGTCACTGGGCAGCCTGGGCTCCCAGGAGATGGTTATATGCTGAATGTGTGAATATATTCTGTTATGCCCAGTGTGACACATGGTGCACTTAGAGTTGTTCAACGGGGCTGAAAAAGTTGTGGGATGTTTTTGTTTGTTTGTTTTCTGTAAGCAAGAGCAGCTTTCCATGGTATTACATCTTATCTGCAGACTATCCCCAGATTTCTCTAGGGGAAAGGGGAGGGATGGCAACCCAAGAAAACCATGTACAGCAAGTGATGGACTGCTGCAGAAAGCTGCAACAGCTGTCACAAGCTGTTCACCAGTTGAACATAGGTGTCACAGACAAAGTTAAAACCTCTCTCTCTCATGATTGACAAAGCAAGGTCTGGGTGTATATCCTGTAGATCTGTTTGCAGTGCATTTTATAGGAGGGCACTGTGATGTACTTGGTTTAGCTTCCAGTGGCTAACCCTCGGGGGAGCCACATGAATAATAAGCGTCACTTCTCTGCTCCCTTCTTGCCAGACCTGTTGAGGTTTGGTAGCAGCTCATACCTCCTTTTCAACACAGATGGTGTACTACAGCTCAAGGGAATGGAGATGTCTGTAGAGTTGTCTTCCTGAATTGCTCAGCACCTTGTCATTGTACACTGACTTTAACCAGGGGCTATAGTTTATAATAATGATGTCTGGAAACCCAGCAAAAAATCCCCCAAAAAACCCATCAGTCAGTGTTTGCTCCCTGCTTGTGTGGATGGCACCTGCCCTGAGTTTGTACAGCCCTTCCCAGATCACAGTTGAGGAAGTACATCTGTGAATTAGGTGTTGCTATTTTGTATATAGTGTAATTCACTCTTTGTTTAGTGCTGAAAAGGCCCATGGTAGCTTTGTACTAAGGACTTTGCTTCCGTGCCATGCCTGCTAGGTGGTGTTTATTTTTGTGTACCCCTCTGTTCAGCAGGAAAATGAAAATGTGCATACAAGATAAATGACAAACCAAAGTTGTTAACATAGCATATACTGCCTAATCTATGCTGTTAAGATTTTCACAGCTATGACTACCTGTCTGTCCTTAAATAAATGACAGAGCCTAGGGTGTTGCACATGCCATGCTTAGTGCATGAGACTTTTCTCCTTGTTAGTTTGCAGGAAGCAAAAATCCCAGTCTGGGATGTGTGAGGTTTATGTGACTATTACTTTAGTATATCAGTTCTTTCTGTTTTAAGTACTACTTTTTTTTTTTTTTTTTTTTTTTTAATATTGATTCCTTTGGAAGTGCTTTGCCCTCGGTAGAAGTTTGATGGGAATTGTTAGTATTAAAGACATTTTGGGGAAAGAAAAAAGAGAGACATGTTGTAAGAGCACTGGTATAAGATGCCTGTTTTCTCCTAGATGGCTAGAAAAAAGATACTTAAATGTGTAAAGATCTGTGTGTATGGAGCAATATTCTACCCTATAGATTTTTCTTATGTTAAGCCTTATTATTCAAGATTGTGGAGATCTGGGGAGATAAGTATTGCAGATCTGGCAGAGCATTGCTGGGAAGTTTTTATTCATCATGGCAAACTTCCTTCAACATTTGATGGACTGCTTGAGGGGGAACATTGTGACCTCCCTAAGAGGTCGCTAACTGGGAGTGCTGGAAGCGCTTCAAAAAACGTGGCCTTCTACCCTGGCCAAGAAGTTTCCTTCAAACAGAGCAGGGCATCATCCTTAATAAGTATTCAAGTAAGACCTGACTGGTGGGGAGCTCTTGTAATACTTTGCCATAAATTGGTTCTTTTGTAGTATACCATCTGCCTGCTATGAATGTTGTGTTCTTGTTTCTGCCTGTTCCAGTGCAGATAGAAATGTTTTAGCTGTACATTTACAAATCTGTGATGATTGAGTACTGTGAAGTCACCCTGGCTATATCAGCTAACAGCCAGCTGCATTCCCCTACAGTTACGGGCCAGCAAAAATCCAGGAGGGTCAGGTTTGCTCACGAGGGCAGAGTTTAACTCTACGTTGTTGAAATCACACTTGTATCCTGACACGGGTGTTGCATTTAGCTCTTTACTAGGTGTCACTCCATGTCTATCAAACCATTAGTAAAGAAGACATGTCTGTGAAGAGCTGGAAATGTAGTTCCAGCTGGAAAGGAAAATGCTCGAGCAGCACTCTTCAGTGAGCTGGAACATGGGAAGAAAAAGGGTGCTTTTGAGTTCAGAGATTTTGCAGATGAGAGCAAGCTATGGCCCAAGTCTTTTGAGTCTTAGTTGCTGGTGCTCAGGAACTGGACCCCACGGTGAAGGAAGTACTGTGTGGCTTTGAGGAGTGGATCCATGCTGTGCCATTGTGTAGGAAAAGGAAGTATGACAAAAAATAAAGGTTAGGCACGGTAGCAGTGCTGAGAACTTTGGGAAAGATGATATCTGTGACACATGGTCACAGCAGTGTTATCTGAGTGCCATAATCATGACACTTGCAGCCTTGTCCTGTAGCGCTTGGCTCTGTGTCACTTATAGCCATTATTAGGAGGGCTTTGGTGGTTTGTGCTCTAAATGTTCTGTGTAGGTAGATACCCACCTTTCCCCACCAGCAAAGCAGGTCTGTGTATTGTATTTGGAACTTAATAAGTAGCTTTTTGTGTAACAACTAAGAATTATTAGTTATGTTCTCTTAGTTACATTTTATTAGTCACGTTTCCTCTTGGGTATAACTTGCAGCCTGATGCTGCTTTTTGCATTGCTGGCCCACTGTGTAGTATGGTGGTTATGCAGCTTGTATTATTTGCTATTTTGTTTGCATTTTATTTTAATGGAACAGCCTTCATTTTCAGTGAAGTCAATTTAGGACTTTGTTCTAACTCCACTGCCTTTGGAAGCATGAGTATGATAAAATTATTGTGTTAATTTTAATTCTGTTGTCTGTCAGCTTAACCGTTGTAGCTATGAGGATATTTTTATGACAAGGTGCTGTGTGCCGTGAAGAAGCTGTTTAAAATCAGCTGTGCCAATTTGAACATCAGAGAAAATATTGTAATACAGTCTGACACTTTGCAGAGTGAAAATGACAGACTTTGTAAGCATGAAGTTCTCCTTGCCAGCTTTTGGGAGCTCAGTTAGCCACTCTACTTATTCAATGCACATAAGTGTCTTAGCATTTTCAGGCGACGTGGGCGAAAGAGCAGCTGGTTGCTCCATGTCGGTCTCCTCAAAAGCAGTGGCTGGCTTTTCAGAGCTTGGCTTGGTTGGTGCAAGAGAACTTCCGTGGGCGATCTTCGTAACTGATGTGCAGATATTTTTCAGAGGTCCTGGCTGGGATTTGATAGCAGCTTTGCATATGAACACATGGAAACAGGTACTCCTGTTGTGGTACAGGCACAGTTTGTGGTTAGTGCTGCCACTGTAGAAAAGGACTGACTGTGATGGTGCTGGCCTGTTTCAAGCTCCCTTTCCTGGCTGAGTTTTTCCTAAGTGGAAACCCAGACGGCTTAACAACAGCTTTTCTTGAAGTACACGTAATGTGTTGTTTTACTGGTTTCTATTTTCCATTTGTATGTAGAAAGTAGTTTTTTAGCTGTGAGCAGTCAGTACAGAATGCATAAGTGAGGTATGAATTGAGTGGAGATGTTTCTAGCTGCTTTTATTGTGTGAGAGCTGTTGGCTTGTTCATAGGAGAGGTTAATGAGGTAGTTGGAAATGGTTCAGAACAAACTGTATTTCTGTTTTCTGTATCTAGGGATACAAGTGTTAACAAAACAATTTTTGTTTTTCAGATTGCCAGTGCTAGAAAAATAGGGACTTCCAGCAAGAAGTTTTTCAGCTCTTGAAGCTGCAAGAACACCTCGCCCCCTCTCTGTGCTTTCACTCATGATGAAGAGGGAAAGAAGACATTAAGAGAGCAAATAAATGATGTAAGGTTTGTTTGTTTTTATTTTGTTGGTTTGTTTATTTCTGAGTGGGTAAATTGCATTATGAAACATTATAGGCCAAGAACCAGATAGGACCAGGTTAAAATTTGTTTTAGTCCCTGGATCTTAATGTTTTGTATTGATTGGGTGTTTTTGAGGCTTTAGAATCAACCAATAGAGAACATCAGCACAGAGGGAAATGTAGGCTATGTGGACTGTTTCTTTCAAGGCATTAATCCAAATTTTAATGCCCATGACTTCAAAATAGGTTGTATTTACAAAACTTCAATCCAGACAAGCCTCCAAATCTGTAAACAGCAGACATGCAGTTTTCTATACTTAGCAGGGAAAGGGAGGGGGTTTAGACTTTTTTCTGCTTAGCTCACAAGAGTGTTATGATGTGGTAAATATATCAAAGGAGAGTGAATGGATGAGCAGTTTGTTGTGTAGAGTGCATTGTTCCAGAATTAGACAGAAAATTATCAGCAAAGAGAGCCCTTCTCCTGATGTCTCACCTAAAGCACAGAGGGGTGTTGCAGTTTAATTCTGGAGATCATCAGATCTGTGCGGTAGTTAGAAATGACACATGAGAGAGAGGTGTTTTGGTTGAGAGTTTGAAAGACCTGATGCAGCTGAGCTTATGACAGGGCAAGTTTCTTCCATCCTGTTTAGTTTTGTCATCTGAAATAAAGGGGTTGTTTTAGAGATTTTAAAAGACTTAATCATGATGTTTTGTAAACAGGTGATGAGAGCCTTTATTCAACTTTTCATTATTTTTAATTGCTTCAGCATTGTTTGCTGTTACTAATAGAACAAACTTCACGTGCTATCTATTACACCATGTATGCTACTGGTTATCACAAAATCCAGACTTGTTTGGACTTCGTAGCAGGAATCCACTGCACAACCCTGACAAAGCCACCTTTTAGAAGGCTTAGGGCTATGGGCAATTTGCACATCACAGGGAAGGAAAATGGTTAGACCTCAACACATCCTGTTCATTCTCATTCCCCAGGAGTTTGTCCGATGCAATCACATCCACTGGCAAGGGATGCAGTTTCAGATGGATTTGGTCTCATTCCATGCTAGGACAGAATTGCTTTTCTTTCCTGACAAAATACTTTGGGGCAAAATTGTGCTGAATAAACAAGAGGAATCTGTTGCAGAGTTACAGGGTTTTTTTTTCCCCGGATGGACACATATCAGGCAGGTGACTATTAGAGCTGATTGTTATATAGTATTCAAACATTTAAAAATTTGTATGTGCGTATTCAGTTTACTTTGTAACCCACTCATCCCTTAAAATCAGAACCTAATGCAGCATTGCTACATTTTGTAACGACTTAGAGTTTTCCCACATGCAAAGGATTTAGGGCACTGAGGTTACATATGCACAAACTCTGCATTTGATGCTGTCTGTCCAGCAGAGTATTCAGTCCCTTCTCTTAAAGAGGCTATTTTTAATACTAGCTTATACATTCAGGTTATTTTATAAAATGAAAATAAACTTGGAGGTGTGGTCAGTGTTCTGAACATGATTACAAGTCTAGAAGGTCTTCTGAATTTTGGAGTTTCCCTCCTCAAAACAGTAAAGTAATACAAACAAGCAATTCAAAAATAGTCAACTTCTAACAGATTTTGATAAAAGGACAGCTGTGAACCTGTGCCATTGATTGATACAATTAGATTTACTATTCCAGTCTGTTGTGCCATTCTTTATTGTCATAGGTTAAAAGTGTCACTGAGATTTTATGAACTGCAGCACTCATAAAAGTCCTAATTTGCTCTATTAGTCAATCTGTTTGGGGCTTGTGTGGTTTTTTGGGTGTTTTTTGTTTGTTTGATCTTTCTTGGTAAAAGGAAATATTGAACCTGATTCTAAAATTTAATGACACTATGCACAACCATTGGAGTCTACTGGTGCTTTTTGCCACATTTCAGTGCTTTGGGAGGGATGCACTGTTTATTCCCTTGCAAGTTCTTAAGCTTTTTAGCAGTCAGTATGTTTTATTTCATTTTGTTTCCTTGTACCCACATGCAGCTTTCCAAAAAGCAGTGAAAACCCAGGGTGAGCTTGTCAGGGGCAGAAGGTGAATTTGAGAACCACGTGAAGGCATGTAGGAGAAAATTACAGCATAGAGATTCCTAATGATAAACATAACAAGAGCATCCTAAAATTATGAAGCAGTGTGGTGCATTAAAGCTCTAATTTGCATTTTGGATAAGGCGTAGCTGCATTTTTGGACTATCCCTTTAATTCAGTTCTTTTAATTACCTGCTGATGAGTTCCTGTGGTGGAAGCAGCAGGAGCTGTGCCTGCAGCAGTTTCCTGGCATAGTGGTTTCTATCAGACAGAGCAATGGGATTCCTAAGGTTACTTTGAAATCTGGGGTCTCCTGCTGTAAACCAGCAGACTGACATGAACAGGAATCTAATTAAAAAGTCCAAGATATTGAATACAGCTCACAAATGCCATCTGTTCAGCTTTTCAAGCTGAAATTACTTTATGAATTGCAATAGCAAGTTTGATTGTTCCTGCATTTTTGTAGCTGAATTTTGTTACAGTAGCCACCCAAATAGGCAGAGTTGTGCAGGCTCTGTTAGTGTTAGTAACTGCTTGTACTTCACGAAGTATTCCAGCAAAGTATGTTTGGGAGATAGCGCTGGATTAAAACTTAATCTCATGAGGAAGGCATTGATACCCTGCAAGGCCCTGCACTGATTTACCAGCCTAGAGAATGCCTGGAAAGGGGCAGCACTCCATCTGTAGACTTTTGCAACAAATTGTTCCCTGATTAATGTAATTAAAAGCAAGGCCTGGTTATTTATCTCCTTTGCAAGTGAAAGTGTTACTCATGTTGTTGATTGCATGAGAAAATGCCGAACAAGTTTGTAGACTGAGGAGGGAAAAAGCCCCACCGAGTCTGTGACAGAATGATCAGGAAGCAAATCAAGTGTGAGAAGTTTCACCAGTGTCTTGATGAAAGCTATGGAATGGAGTAATCTTAAAAACTCTTTCAGTAACACATAATGTTGGTACTGACAGTGTGCATTCAGCCTCCATACAAAAATGAAGTAGGGACATTGCAGAAAGAAATGTTGTGGCTATTTGGGCAAGCCGCTGTGCCTGTTCAGGTGGAGTGTACAAGAGGAAATGTTCAAAACAGGCTGAGGAAGCAGAAGAAAACATTGGTGTACTGATGGAAGTCTTGTGGCCTGCTGTTAAGCTCTGTATCCAGGACATAATTTCTGATTGACAGACAGCAGTGGATAAACTCAGTAATTTCCTAAGAAGCTGATTTCCTAAGAAAATCAATCTGGTGTATGCATTTTTTGCAGTATTATGCTGTAAGAAATGTTTAAGGCCCTAAAGTCTTCAAGTTAAGATGACATTACTGTCTCCAAATCCAGCTATCTGTAGTTACTGCCTACCCTTCTTTCCTAGTTGTACATTGCTTTTCCCATTTCTTTGGTGCTCTCTGTCACGACGACCTCATGCACCATGGCCTACACATCTGTGGGCACATCCACTGCTGGTCTACACCCTCAGCAATGATCACCAGCCTTACTGAAGATGACACCAAATTTTAGGCGTGCCTGACAAAGTTTAAGGATGCTACCCTCCATCCACAGGGCAGCTGTGTCTGTTGCGTGTATCCAGTTTGACACCTCTTTAAGCTGGCACTGCTGGCAGAGTGCCGGCATGAAAGGATCAAAGTGTCACTGTTTCCCTGTGGAGCTGTAGGGACCATGGTTCTGTGGGAAGGGGAACACTACTTCCCAGGGGAGCACACAGGGTGCTGACCTGTGACCCCACCGGGATAATTAGCTGTGTGTCTGCTCTCACTCTGCAGCCAGTGGGATGTAGCTCATCCATCATTCTGGAGAGCCCATCCTCCCCTGCTGTCACGTGAGGTGGCAGGGACAAGATATGTGTCAGCAGTGCAGCTGATTTCAGTAAGCATTATCCCAGGGTTTTCCAGGTCTGTATGGCCAGGCCTTCAGCAGAAAGAGTGGTGCTCTGTGTGTGAGCACAGGAGCAGAAGGAGTACTTGTGTTTATATTTCTCTGAGAGGCATTTAACTGAGTTTTCTGTTAGTCTGGATAGATGCTTGCTCTCCCACCTGAGCCTTGGCACTGTCATCAACAGTCTGTGGGCATCCTTGCTCAGTGTCCTCCCAGCTGCTGCTCTTTGCTCAGAGATGTACATCCCTGATTGAGATTGGACTCTCATTTGTGCTCACAGTGTGATCTACTGGTATATGTCTTCTACCCTGATGTATCCGAGAGGTCTCTTTTGTTTCTTAAAGTTATGTGCATCAAATATTCCCTACAATCCTCAGCTGAATTCGCATATAGAGTGGTCTCTTGAAAACCATGTTATAAGTTCATATTGGAGAATGACGTTTTAAAATCACTGACTGTGTAATGCAGGATAATATTAAATAGGATAGCAAAATGATCTCAGAAACTGGAGATCCAGAGAAGAAAATAATGGATAGTAATACCAGATAATACCAGATAATAATGGTAGTGGATATTGAGAATCTTCACTTCAAAACTGAGTCAGTATTTCTTCTTTGCATGCTTGTGCCTTGCACAGTTTAGATGTCTTATAAGAGCATTGTGGACAATATTAAAAAGAAATTTGTGGGGGATTTCATTGCTCTAAATGTGACAACATTTAAGAAAATGTTGCCTCTTTGTATTTGCTGTTGCAAGTAAACTTGGTGCTTAGTCCAGTGCAAATGTTCTATTTATGTGAACTGAAATTCTAATCACTGTTCTGTCTGCCTGTTCTTGGCATTGAAAAAATAATTATTAATGGAATTGATCAGAACAGGTGTGCCAAATATAAAGTTTTTATGAACATAATTTAATTTTTTTTTTAAAAAAAGGAAAATCTAATGCATAATAATTCACTAGTACTAGAATCCACTGCAGTTCTCTGTAGTGATGTTAATCTGGTAGATATTCCTACAGTCCTGCAGAAGTTGGTTTTCAGGTGGCTGGGCCACCTGAAAGTAAATGTTGCCTCAACTTATTCACTGAGGCCTCGTGTGAAAGCTCTGCTCTTCATACCCAGATACAGCTGCTGTTTAGGTTGCCCAGAGCAGGTGGTTTGTGCATAAATAACAGCTGCCATTGGAGTCCAGTATCTTAGGAAAGATATTTGCCCTTAAGGTATATTTCTCCTGTTGGACTTATCGAGCCGTATGATTTCCAGAAATGCTGTTCCTTTGAAGTCTCTGCAGCGTATCTGAAGAGGTGACAATATAGTTGCAAAACACCCTTTGACTTGGGACCAGAGCCAAATGGTGCCACCCACTCTCCTGCAAGATCCCTTGCACACAGATAATGAAGAACTTACCTCAAACCTTAAAAAAAAACCCCAAAACAAAAACCAACCAAACAAAAATCTACTAAACCCACCCCAGTTTTAGGAAGTGCAGTACTCTTGACTGAGCTGCTGCAAAACTGAGTTTTAATGTTGTTTATCTTTTCCCGCACTATTAAAATGCAACTGGTGCAAGAGCTGCTGTGTTGTGTTTTGCTGGTCATGAAACAGTGGGAAGGGCAATGTCCAAAACATTGTTACAGGGAGTGATAAATCAACTACCCAAGCATTGAACCTTCAGCTTGTTGGCATAGCAGGGGGAGGGGCAGAAATTGCGTGGCCGAAGACATCAGAAGTCGTGATTAAAGCAATCTTATTTACTGTTTTAGTTTTCCACCTCAAAGCCTTTTCTGCTTACTGAGTTGGCACAATAGATGAAATTCTGTTGCTGTTGATGTTGCTGTTAACAGGAAGTTTGACATCAGCTTTAATGGGACCAAGATTTCACTTACAACGTTTTGAGGTGGTTTGAACATTAATATGGCATCTTTGTATTTTAAAATTCCTTGATTTGTAGGCAAGAGTGTAAGTATTAGATAACTTTCTTCAGTTACCTTAAGAAAATAATGTTTATTTTTGCAGTGGGAAGTTTCATGTAATTACAGCAAATTTTGTACTGATTTTTCTCAAAACTTCCTTTTTTTTTTTTTTTTTTTTTTGTTCTACAGGAAAGGGTGTTTTTACTGGCAGACTAACTTTAACCTAAGAGAAAAATTAACACTATCTTGCCTTTTAAGTTATACAGTCATAAAACAAGTATTATTTATTTTCTGCTTAGCTGACATGCTTTAAGTATTTCACCAGCTATGTGACTTTGCTGTACTTAATGGTAAAATTGGGCATGAAAACTCTTGGGGAAAACATCTGTGTAAAAAGAAGAAAAAGTGTTGTGGAATGACATAGATGTTCTCCTAATTGCAGTCTTGAACCAGCCCTACTAATTCCTCTAGTGGATAAGAAAAAGAATTAAAAGAAATAATTACATTTAAAGTCAGTGTAATCTGCTTGTGTAGACTCCTGTGTATTCAAATTAGTTATTTGAATTAACTAATTAATTATTCAATTAGAATAGCTCTGCTCTATTTTCCATAGCAAATAATAGTCAAGGGATTCCTCATAGATTCTTAGCCTATGACACCAATATCAAATATATTTTTAATATACTGTATAGAGATCTGTATATGTGACTTTTTTCTATATTATTTTCCATTAAAAGGCTGTATCATTAAGGGTGGGTGGGAATAGTAGAATATGAAATAATAATGAAATAAAATGATGAGCTATTTCTTAATTTTCTGGCTATTTTTAACTGGTAAAATTTAGTTGGATGAAAAGCAGTTTTCTATACTGTGCATTCAGTTAAACCCTCATGAGATATGTCCTAGCATTCCTTAATAAAATTCATGTTAAAATATTACTGACTTCATCTGGTTTCTAGGATATGGTCTTCTGTTGCACCTTGGCAAACCTGGCTGAAACACAATTATTTCTTTGCATCTGTTGATATCTTGCTGTAACCTGAATTAATAAGTTGTCCTGAGGACAGGAACTGAATTTTTACTCTATCCATTACCTGACACAGTTGGAGCTTGTGGGAAGGGAACAGATGCTTTTGAGCCTTAGCAGAATAACACATGCTAACAGGATATTATGTGAATTGCGCTAGGGTTAGTGCATAGAATCACAGAATGATGGAAATGTTTGTGTTGGAAGAGGCCTTTGAAGATCACATTTAAAAGCCCACCTCCCTGCAACGAGCAGGGACATCCTCAACTGGATCAAGTTGCTCAGAGCTCCATCCAAGCCTGGCCTTGAATGTTGCCAGGGATGGGGCATCTACCACCTCTCTGGGCAATCCAGTGTTTTACCACCCTCATAGGAAATGTCTTCCTTATATCTAGTCTGCATCTGCTGTTCTTTAGGTTAAAACTCCTACTCCCTGTCCTATCACTGCAAGACCTGCTAAAAAGTCTATTTTCATTTTTCTTGTAAGCCCCCTGTCATGAGGAAGAAGAGAAAGCTTTGGCATGAGCCTTACTGCAACTTTGCCTCCATATGACCTTCTTTTCCCCAGCCATTACTGGAGCCTTCACCACATATTAATCTTCAGTTTCCTTGTTTTCACAGCCGTTGCAGGTCCCCCCCATCTGTCCATACCCACCGTAGATGAACCATGACAGGACTGAGAGGCTAGTACCCAATAAAGCATATTTCCAGGTTGCAAATAACCAACTATTCCATACCTTGTTGCCTCGTTCATCCTTTTCTCCTCTTGAGACCCAGAAGCCTGGGAAGAGGGAAGTCTTTTTGGTGCTCGTTCGTTCCTTGCGTCAGCAGCATCTGGGTTGTTTCAGGAGCTCAGCAGATTGCTGTGCTAGAGCTTAGGAAATGATTGTAAGATGTCTGTGTTGGTTTATTTCCCGTGTGTCATTTCCTGTGATATTTCTACAGAATAGCCCTTTCTGTTGCACAGACATAAATCACCTGTGCCATAATGCTTCCATAGAAAATGGAGCAGTGCGTTATACACACAATGAGACTGTAGTGCTGTCTACTAATGCTATTAAATATACTTTATATGGTGGTAGGTTTCTGGAAAAAACAAGAGTGAATTCCTGTGGGAGTAACAAAATAACAAATTTATGGACATTTGTGTCTTATTTTGTGATAATTCTATATGTATTTCTGTCTTTTAAAATGCTTTTGGAACAAGCTGAATTTTTAGCTAATGTACATATTCTCTAGCTTTTACATGCTGTAATTTCTTTACTGTTGCCTTTGTCCTCAGCAGAATATTTTTCATTTCTTCTTAAAATAATGTGAAATTAGATCAAAGTATTAGCAAATAGCACAGGATTGGCTGTATACCCAGCATCTCAGACTCAGTATTTATCCAGACTATATATAGCTGATTGATTAAAGTGGTTTCAGGTTTTGTGCAAGTCAAGAAGCTATTTATGTGTGTTGGAATAAAAGCCATAGTGTTGAACAAAGTTTTGATTATTCCCAGAAGTTGGAAATGAAAAGATATTTGATTTCCAAGACTTTTGTAGAATCAGTAAAGAAAGATGTATAGTAAAATCCAGGGGATGAAGGGTGGGTTTCCTAAGTTCCTTGGACTTCATGGGGAAAAACAGAGAGAATGACAGTATTTTAAAAATTAATATATTTTGAGGCCAGAAGGGATCCCTGTGATCATCTAGTTTGATTTCCTGAATAACACAATTTCCTGATTGTGTGACCAAATTTTTTCCTTCTAAAGAAAAATTAGTTCCCCTATTTTTGTTAAAAATACTGAAAAACCTTCAGTCCTTGATAGACTGCTTCTTGACTGCTGTATTTCTGCAATTCCCCCCAAAGCTTGTTTCGCTTCTGCTGCTGTTGGTCATTGCTGGAGGCTGGTTCTCCTAACTGGACTGGTCAGCCTGGCCCACTGTGTCCCCTTCCAAGTTCACAAGCAGAATGTGATGAAATAAGCAATGTATGGTGCTTTACCAGCTTCTGCTTTTCTGCATGTGTTTTGACTGACAATGCACGACATGAAATCCTTTCCTGCTGAATTAATTATGCAGCCTATAGGAGAAGATGCACCAATGGTGCTTGGGGAGGCTGAGCGCTATCCACGCCTTGGCCATCATTCTGCCTAGAGAAGCTCTCCTGTCCATGCACCCATCTCTCTTCTTGTATTTCCCCCCATGTTTGACTGAGGATAGAATACCTCTTCAGCACAGCACTTCTGGGTTTGTACATGAAAACTCCCATTTGTTATGATAATGTGCCCTGTGTGATAGTTTGGCTGTACTTTGCCAGGCAGTAGCAGGTGGCATTCTGCAGTAAACAGCCTGATTTTTTAACTAGTTACCACAGCAGAAAACTGTAATAATTTCCCTAGATAAAGTCTTGGCATCACTGAACACAGTGGGGATTTTACCACCATCGAAGGGATCTGGGTCAGCTCTCATCCACTGCTTTTTTTTTTTCTTTCTCCCCCTGACCTTGGCAACTTTGAGGAGGATTTGCCCTCCTGGGACAGAGATGCCAATCTGATTGTATTGCTGAATGTTGCCTCCTGCAACAAACAGTTGGGATTATTAACAGTCTTGGTCAGAACCATTTCATTAGTTGGAATGTTGTGAAATTTTAATACCGAGGTTTTATAACTGAAAGGATTTGGAAACCTTAGTTACAGAGACACTGCTTCTGTCTAGACTGGAAAGAAAAGAGTGAGTGTTACACTGTGAAGTGGTAGCTTAGTTTTTGGCAAGAAATAACAAAATGTCCTAAGAAAACTGTCTTTGTCATGAAGATCAGTTATAAATGCACAACTGTACCGTCAGCTAGCGGATATTCATTCCAAACACTTCTGCAAGGAGTGTATGGAAAATTCATACTGTGAATTTTCTCAAAATGTAGTCTAAATCTGAGAAGGCTATTTTAAAGCAAATACAATATTAAAAAGTTTCAAAGCCATTAGTTTTAAAGTGTGCATTATTTATATGAAAAATATTGCTTTTGCCTATTTCATGTAAAAATTAATCCAACCTGCTGACACTTGCAACAATCATTTTTTGTTTCATTTTGGCACAGTCAGTTACTGGAGGCTTTTAGCACTATTGTAAGGGATAATAAGGTAATTTTCCTCCCACATTGCTGTTTTTTGCTAATTTGTCTGTATGTGTAACCTTCCTAAAGTAGCTTGGCCTTGGCTGTCCTTATGCTTAGAGAACTTTCCTTGACATCTTTACAAAAGTTTCCTCACTGAATATCAAGCTGATTTATTTCTCATGTCTTCTTGATGAGGCTGGCCAAGAGCTGATCCAAAATCTCTTTATACAAGCCTTTTATATACTGAAAGAATATTCTGCATTCTACTTTTGTTCTCTTCTTCCAAAGAGGTTTCCTTCCTTTTTTATTTCTTCAAACTCTCTATGTCTTTTTTTAAATAACTGAACAAAGTAGTTCTGTAAAAGTTCCAGCATTCTTGATGAAAGAATTACTGTATTTGAACATTTTAACAAATGATAGATTATTTTAGTTTTGTTTAAAAATTGTTGACTCATACTGTTTTGTGGTTATATCTTTTTAATTGTAGTGTCATTCCTACTTTCCAGATGTGTACCTGAAAAAAAAATACACTAAAGGGAAAACATAAAACTAAGAACACAAAAGTGATTATTTGCACGAGGAGAAGAAATGTAAATTAATTGCTGCTTATTTAAGGAAATTGTTTGAGCCACTCTCAAAGCTCAAATTTTTTTTTCCATACCTGCTGTCATTATGTTTTATTCTGTTTGTAAGGCATACTTTCCAGCCAAATAGAAAAATGTGGACTTTGTTTTGCTTCACAGTTGCACCAGTATGAAAAATACAGGATGAAGCTGTTGTTTTTCTGCTAAAGATCAAGAATGTCTCACATGTTCAGAGGAGCTTATCACCTAAAATCAGAAAATTAATGTGTAAATACACAGTGGGGATACTGCTAGCTGAAGAAAGGAAGATGGTAAATGAATGAAGTTACAAAAAGTTGTAATATCTTTCCTGTTTAATTGGATGATGGGGCTTACATTTCTGTACCCAACTTCTACGAATCAAATCTCCCGCCTTGCGTTTTTGAAGAGGAGAGTGTGGCTTTTGGACGTTGTGCTGCTGTAGAGTTTCCACGTGAAAATGCATTCAGATGTTTCTGGTTAAGATAATGGAGCACTTGGAGACAGGCTGTGCAGTATCAGCTGTGTAGGGAGCAGCAGTGGTCCAGGGTGGGGTTCCTGTTGGAGCTGCAGCCAGTGCCAGGGCCTGCCTGGGTCACCAGATAGCAGCCAGGAGCCATCGGAACGTCTGCAGGAAAGGGGTTCCCTCCCAGGCTTGCCCCTCTGGGGCTGGCATCTGCTGCAGCACCTGTTGGAGGGGCTGGGCTGGCGGGAAGATAACCCTTCCTGGACGGTGGGGTGCCCAAATACCTGAAGAGTTGTGTTCAGAGTGAACTACTCTTGACGTCCTTAGAAAAGGACTTGGCTGTGGCCTTCTCCCAGGTTCAAATTTTGAGTGTTTGTGGAAGGGTCTGGTGCAAGGGGTGCAGGCAGGGCCAGGCAGGCAGCACCTTGCTCTGCTCTCTTGTATGCTCTGTTCTCTTGTAATTTAACCATCATGGTTGAGTGATGGTTTGCGTCACCTCCAGAGCTCCTCTGCTCCTCTCAGCTGGTGGTTAGGACATGATTGTACTTGTCCTCTCTATTTTCAGGGTGACAAACACCCGCCAACTTGGGTTTCACGAGTGCATTTAGCCTAGGAGACTTTCTGAAGTGGGGAGGCAGCTAGCTGCGAATGTTTATGTTGCAGGGGAAAACTGATACTGATTCATTGTCTGATTTCAGGGCATCAGTGCTACCTCAACAATAACTAGTTTCTATTCACTGCTGCAAACTCTTACAGTGGAAGAAACCTAGCTCTTCAGAGACTGCTGCAAGCTAGTTTTGATGCCACAGCACAGGTGGAATAAAGAAACGTAACAGAAGTCGATGCCCTGCTAGTCAGGGTGGGCAGAGGAACTCGGAAGTCCAAGGATGTGAGTGGGAGAAAGCCCACATAAACCTGCAGGATGGCAGCATGGCCACCCACCTGTCTTGCAGGTGTGGACCCAGGACACACTCAGGTCTCCTTGCCCGAGAGATTGGTAGTGGGCAGCTGTAGCAGACCATGTTACCATCTCCTAAGGCATGTCACACAAACTGTGGGGGTGATGCAGTCAGATAAGGGAGTGGGGAGAGCTAGGCAGGTGTGATGGCTGGGAATGTGTGACAGAGCAGCTCCCCTTTGACAGGATCTAACTCCACTTGCGGCTCACGTTCCTGAGCATCCAGCTTCAAAACAGTGCCTGCAGCAGAAAGCTACTGCAGGTGAGCCAAGTGGGGCGTGACCTGACCTGCCTCACGTGGATGACTGGATGGGTTTTGGGGACTCATCATTGGGCTGCAGTCAGAGCAGGAACAGGGTGCTGGGGAGTGGGGTGGGGTGGCTTGCACGAACCAGAGGAAGCAGCTTTGTGTTAAAGAAGAGACGCATCTGCAGGAGGGAGAATGGGGATGAAGAATAGTTGTATATAAGACAAAATTTGTGATGTTGATGCGAGAATAATGGAAGATAGGAAGAGGAGAGGTGATGGAAAAGAATAGCTATAAAAAGAAAACGGGAAGCATTGGAAAGAATCAATATATGGTGTAGTTTATGTTTTATAATTACTTGGTGAGAATAACTGTGAGATTTGTCTCTCTGAATGAGAGATAGCTCTTGTATGTAATTTGGACAGCTCGATGGCACCCCCTCGTTGCTCAGGTTGTAACATACCTACCTTAATTGCTACACCAGGTTATGTCCATGAGGTATAGACATTATTTGAATTTTCAATTAGACTTTTCCTTACAGAGAGGTAGCTTTTGTGTAGTAATGCCTCTATGCAGATGTTTCTTATCTTCTTGGAAAAGGAAGTAACAGACTTATTTCAAGGCAGACAGGATGCACTTATCTGGTGCTGTCCTTTTTTCAATTACTGCAAGATGTGCAGCTTGTCACTAGAGAGGAAAGGCTTATTTTCAGGAAAAGTAGCAGTTGAAAATGTCAATGAGTATATTATTTGGATTAAAAAAAACCCAAAACAAACCAAACCTGAAACAATCACACAGAATAGATTGCATCTCATATTTTCATGGCAAGAGAAGAGGCATGCACGTATGCTGACTGCAAGAAGAGAACAGTTGATAAGAGCACCCTGCTGTCTCTGACACTTATTTAAAAGGGGATGAATTAGTCTCTGAAACGCCTGGGTCATTCCACTAGCTGCAGCAGGAACTTGGATTACTGGTTAGTTTACCAAGTTAGCTCTGATCAGAGGGTGTGAATCCCATCCTCTCCCTGCCTGTCGCTGGAAGGGCCCAGTGCAGAAGAGCCATCCAGGCAGTGCTTTGGCAAGGTTTGGGTTGTGTGGCAGAGCTGCTGTCTCTGAGTAGGAGTGAATACTGGCTGTAGTGCACCATTTAGTTGCTGCACAGATGGAGTCAAAATGGCATCTCAGGCTGACTTCTCCGTGGTTGTTTATGGCTTGTAGCGGTTTCAGGAAACGCTGCACTACTAATGTTGCTGAAATTCTTGGATAATGCCATTTCCGTCACTTCAGAGCCATTGTTCTGGTGTGTGAAGGGCTGCAAAGCATTTGTCTGACACAGAGGCAGCACAGAAATGGTGCTAAGAAGTAGTGGGTTTGGGGTTTTTTTAAGCTTTAATTTTCTTATGATGTTTTTGCTTTGTGATCTATCACTGTGTACTTGTTACAGGGCTTAACCAGTAGAGCTTAATCAAAGCTTTTGTTTAACAAAGATTTTCTTTAAGAAGTTTGAAAATTACCAGGTGTCATCTTCCAATGGGTTGTTTTTATAGACCCCAGCAGCTTGTTGATGTGTTAGCAGCAAACATTAGTCTGCACATAGTGTCAAGAACCTGACGATTAGAACAGATCCAGAAGTTCATACGTTTGTGGCGGACTCAGAAGAGGAAATCTCTCCCTTTTTTAGATGCAGAAAGCTCATCTAGTATTTCTATGCACTGCCTTCCTCCAAGTTATTCTCAGTAGCAATACAATTATCAACATTCACAGTGATAGCAAAAACCTTCCCCCAGCATTCCTGCGAAGTTGTGAATCACACTTCAGTTGAGATGCGTCTTGATAGACTGCATGAACCATGGTAGTTAGAGATATTTATGAATTACACTGTGAATGTGAACACAGTGTGACTTATGAGTTATATTTTATTTGCAGAATATGTTATGTCTACTGAATTAATGCTGTCACAGAGAAGGGCTTACCTGTTGTATTTACAAGAGATGGTCTTATCCAGTTATCTGGCTGGACTTTTCAGACATGCTTGTTAATCAAACCCTCTTAACAAACCTTCCCAGACGGATTAAGTAATATTCTTTTCTATTTGGTGTTGGAGAAGGTTAATGTAATCAAAGATGCAAAACAGTGGTATTGAATCTGGTATATGAAGGCAGGAGCTGCTTTCCTCATAGGCAGGATTTTTAGCAAGTCATTATTATTTCATTCGTGTTTTCCACTTTTGTAACTATGGTTTCTCAAATCTAATTCCTTTAAAGTGAAATTAGTCTAAACCCAGAATGTGGGAGGTTGTTGTAGGACACTGATATTTTCTCATTTTCCTGCCCAGAAGTGGCTGTGTGCAAGGCAGCCTCCGCTGCCTGCTGCGGCTTCCTATTTGAGCAGGCATGCGGGAACTGGATGTTTCTTTGGAATTGTTTGGAAACTGACAAGGACATCATGAATCTGAATAGATGATGTGGCTTTATAGTTTACTTCTGTGAAGTACTGATTAAAGCGATAGCTTTAACTGTTGCAGGATGTGTCTGTCTTTCTCCTTACCTCATAAGATCCTAGAGCAGGATTAAATGATGTAGTTATGGTGCTCAGAGGTACAGTATTTGGTTGGATGGGTAGTGAGTCTTCAGCTCTTGTTTTTCACAGACTGTCTGGTTTATAGTGCAGTTCCCAGGATGTTTTTGTGCAGCTTAGACAGAAGCCTGGGTGGGCTGCTGGGCCATTCCCAGGGTGCAGAAGTGCTGGAGGGGTAACGAGGTATAGAGGAGCAATCCTGGCCTCAGAGTGTTCTGACAGACTTCTCGCTTGCATTGTGCTGCAGTCAGGAGTTGGATATCTGCTACCATGGCTGTGTTGCTTCTAGGCCCAGCCTGGGCATGTCTGTAGTGCACCAATAACTTCTGCTTTCCTTTCTAAAAGCTAGCTCTTGGATTCAGGTATTCCTGCAAAAGTGGCTGTGGCTGTACCTGATGTACAGCTGGTGACCACCCTTGGCTTGGAGGTTGCTGCCTGTTCCTCAGGTTGGGCTGGCTTCTGATCACTGGGATCCGTGGTCCTCCTGCTGTGGGGCTGCTCAATCAGACTGCAGACCAGCAGAGCGGAGAAGGGGTGGGGAACAGCATGAAACATCTTTGTTTTAGAGACATACAAGTTTTGATGGAAATTAGACTCGAACATTGTTGCACACATAATTAAGGGATGAACAAAAAGTAGTTTTATCCTTAGTGACATAGCTCATGATGCTGCCAGAAGTGAACATGGACTCCCATTGCCAGAAGTGAGCATATAGCAGGAGCACAGCTGTGTGGTCCCACGGGAGCAGCAGGTGACTGCTGTGCCAGTCACAGGGCTTGGTGCCACCCGCATCCTGAGGTACAGCTGAATGTGTGTGTCCTTCCCTGCTGGGTCCCAGGTCACACTCACAGTCTCTTCTACTTTATCTCCTCTGTCTCCTCCTTGGTTCTTCCTCTCTTTCTCAAGTATGTGGGCAAAGGTGTTTGTTTTAGTGATTGCTCTTTTTTTGCAGGCACAGGCAAGGTGCTGATGTCCTTTCTGTGGACCTACTCAAAAGTCAGTTTCAGGCAGTGTGTTCTTCTATCTCCACTTAGGGGGGAAAACTCAATCTGTTCTTAGTACCCTTAGATTAGGCAATGCCACCACCTTCGCTGCTCAGCACAAGGCTTGGCTGGGTGGGCTGCATCCCATACCAACTTGGGAAAATGGCAATTCCATCCCAGCACAGGGGACTATTTCTTTCATATATTATTTGTACTTCACAGCTATTTCTCCTGGTCTACACCATGATGTTTTGTTGCCATGTTTCCTTCTGACTTAGTCAAATGTTTATGTGTAAGACTTGATAAGTTAAAGCACTCAGGCAAATTTACTAGAAGTAGAGCTTGCCTTTTCCAATGGCAAAACAAATCATGAAGCAGTTTGAATGGAGCCGGTGTTTATCTTCTCAGAAATGAAGGGTCAGATTAATACTTGGCACATTGTTATGGTTTTCTTTCCTTTTAGTGCTTTTGGGTGCATCAAATGCCTTAATATGCAACAGGCACCATCAAAAGCTAGCCAGATCAGTTGAGTAATTTCAGCAACAAGTTTCCAGAAGACTGTGGATCACCCTTAGATGCCTTTTGTATGTATTCAAAAAACATTTTTCCTCTGCTTCTCACCTAGCAGCTGGGAATGTGATTTGCCTCTAGTTAACTCAGCAATCTGGCTGTTTGAAGGAGGGCATCTGACTGGAAACTTTACCTCTGTTATCGTTGCTACTCATTAACTCTCAATAGCACTCATTGTTCTCTTCTAGTATTTTGTGGTGGGTAACATTACCTGTCAGCCCAGTCTGCCTTAGAGCAGAGCACCCCAGCCTCTTTGCTCCCCTGGACATCAGCAAGACAAGAACCAACCCTTCCCCAAGGTGGGGAGCAGGGGTCCCTGCAAGGTAGGCATGAGGGGATTTTGTCCTTGCAAAGATTGTGGCAGGTCTTCAGCTGGAGGCTGTCTAGCCTTGTTCCTATATGCTACCCTTCAGTCTTTCTGGGCTTTCCTCAACCCACCAGGGCAGCCCCTAGGCCCAGGGTGATCAGGGGAAGGCCTGTTACCTCTGGTAAGACATTGGTAGTGTGTGTTTTTTAAAATATCAAAGCAAGAATTGCAGTGAGGCAAATCAGTTTGGAAACTGTCCTGGCTATAAATGTGATCCTAGTTCTCTCTTGCCTGTAAATGTGCACTGTCCATTTCTCGCACCTTTCTCATGTCAAAGTAACAGACTGCATTTTTATCCCACCATTTCATTTCAATCTGTGGAGAAACAGAGATCTCTAGCTTTTATTATTATTATTATTATTATTAAATTTTTTTTTAATTTTACTTAAGAATTCAGCAGAACAGTGTTTTTTGTGGCACTGGTCATGAACCAAGCTGTGCATTTACCTGCAAACATCTGCAGAAGTTTTTGGTCCCCGTGCCTGTTACAGGCTCAGTAGCTGTCAGGGATTATACAGAAGCAGCCCCAGGACAGAGGTTTGATTAGGGCCCTGCTGAGACCTGCTGCCTCGGGTCCCTGCCAGCCACTGGGGATGCAGCTGGCACCGCTGCTTGGTCTTGGGGTGACACAGCTCTGCCCTCTGCCACCAGGGTCTCCAGACTTCACTCCTGGGATGAACCCTGAGAAAGGGCAAACCACTGGGGCTGGTCAGGTCAGACCCTTAAAAACTCAGGGGGTGGTCTAGGCTGTAAATTCTAGTTAATAAACACGCTGCTTGAGCTGAACAATGCACAAGACCTTTAAAAATCTTTATTTGCCATCCCAGTTGTAGTACAAGTCAGTGTCACCTTTCTGGTTTTATTTTCTCCTCTTTCGTCCTCAGATTATTCCTGCAAACAAAGAGGAAATAATTTGGACAATCCTTTATCAAAGGTAGCTAATAAAACAATGGAAGGATGTAGGCTGAAGCACAAATGGGATATTGTGGCAGATGTAGATGATTATTAACCAGCCAATGTTTCCGCAGAGGATTCTAATCGTAAACATAGCATGGAGTGAATCTGGGTGTATTAATAGCAGAAGTTTTATGGAAAAGCAGAATGCTTTTTCTTAAACATCCCATTTCCTGCTTTAATTGATAGAGTGTGAAGCTTTCATGCAAATAATTTGGAAAAGATTATTTTGTGTCTCTGACAGTAAGTACATGGTACAGACCAGGAACAACATTTTGTAGAAGGATTTCTTTAAAAGGAAAGTGTGTTTTTGTTGTACAGTGATGCTTTTTTAGAGATGTGACCAGTGGCAAATGCTAAACTCAGTGATATAAAAAGGCCAAGTGCCCGTGGTAGAGGAGTATCTATTTGTGTCTATGCAACCTATGTTTTAATGTGACTTTGCAAGAAAAACAAAGGTATCAGAGAGATCATTATGAAGCAAAACTTGTGGGCTGTGCTGCCAGTTGTATCGAATGTCCTCTCATTTAGTTTCAGTTTCATATTGTCCTATGTTATGTTTTGAGAAAGAAAATGCCAGGTTTGTACTGTAATCACTGGCTTAGAGTTGAAATACTTTAAATGTACACCTTTCTTTCTGCAGCTCTGCTACAAGTTTGCTCCTTCACTCTCCTTCTGAATTTCTGAGGAGAGAATAAAAAAAAAAAGAAGTCATCCGAGTGATGAAAACTCTATTTAACATCAGCTCTGCAAATATTGAGTTCTGATACCGTTTGCAAGCATCATCAGTTTATTTGTCTTACAGCAGCTGATATTTTTGAAGTGTAGAGTGGTTGCTTACAGTGGGATAGAAAATGCTGGGAAATGAAATATCGTTATACAGTTTCAATACATTGAAAATATGATTGTCAATGCATGTGCTGTTTTTATAATAATTTGTATTCTGCCAGTATCAGCCAGTATATTTAATAAATTTTGTGACAGGAAGGGCCCAGGTTGAAATTTGAAAATAAGGGAAAATAGCAGAAGTTTAATCAAAAGATATGGACAGGAACCACTTTCTCCAGTGGTCATCCCCAGCTATCCAGGAACATGGTATAAACTGTAAAGCCAAAGGGGACCAGCAGTATTGACCTCGTGGAGGTTCCTCTTGCTACAGCATGTATTTTCTGCAGGAACACCAATGAGTCCACAGCAAAGCATGGTGCTTACTGCATATGGTCTTTGTAGCTTTGGAATCTGTTTTCTGGTGGTTGATTAACAAAAAACTTCATTATTCTTGATCTTAATTATTCTCTTTCTTTTTTTCCTTTTTTTTTTCTCTCTCTCCTTCCCCCCCCAAGATGTTTCTCTGCTAAAGAAACTGCTTAAATTAAGCAGTCGGTGCCAAGTGAAATAATTCAATTATTGGCACTTTTGGTCTTTCCTTTGAATAAACAGAGCCTTCCTGATGGCAGGGCAGTTCCTCAGGAATTCCTTTATGGTGAATTAAGCAGGGCAGTGATGAATAACTGGGAGCAAAGGACCGTCTGAGCAGCAAACCAAATTGATTATCTAAGTCCTCAGCCAACTACTTCAGGGCAGTTTTGGATGGGACCGATATCCCCTAAGGCACAGGTGGAGCCTAATCTCGCGCCGGGGACCTGCTGCTGTTAGTGTGTTCTGCCCTGTTATCTGCCCTGCCTGTGTGCAGCTGAGGAGGGCCAGAGCTGTGCAATGAATTAAGGGTTTACAGGAAACACCAGGAGCCGGTGCTTTGCTCATGGACCTCTGGTGCACGCGGGGTGGTGGTGACAGGACGTTCCTGTGGCACACCCAGCCCCTTGTCACCCTCTGGCTGCCTCTTCACCCTCCGCTCCCATGGGAGTGTGCAGGACAGGCAGCCAGTCCTGCTGATGGTTGGCGTGGTGGCCTTCCCTCTTGGCACATGGTGACAGTTCCAGCAGGCACCAGCTTTGCCACACAGCCATTGCCCATCCAGCTGCCTGAGGGGTCCAGCAGCTGGGGAGTCTGGTCCTACCTGCCCACGCCTTTGGATACCCCTGTGCCCCAGCGCAGAGCATGCACCTTTCAGGGGAACACAGTAACACTTCCACCATCCTGCTGCGGTGCTCTGGGAGAGGCTAAAGCTTCTGTCAAGAAACCTAGAAAAATCCTTTACAAGTATTTTCTGTCTACAGCAAACCTGTGGCCTGCCATATCCTATTATAAGAGAGAGCAAAGCATCGTAGCACTGAATGGTTTTAAGTGCACTTTACCTGGTAACAGCCTAATGTGCTCCCTACCATCTTGAGAGACTTGTCATTCACAGCAGTCCTTTCTTTTATTTTTTTCTTTAATTCATTCTGGCTGCTGAGGCTATCACTGTAGTAGCAGAACATCAAACCAGTCTGTGGGAGTGTAGAGCATGATCTCCCCCCACTGTGTCCTGTAAAAACTAGCATCCAGTCTGATCACTATCTTGAAAGACTAAGGTGAATCAAAGGTTGTTTACTGCACTTTTGTTTCTTCCACTGTCCTTCTGAATGGCTTTCTCTGGATTAATTTATAGTGCCTATCCATCTGATTGCATTTGAAGAGGCTTTGCATTTAATATTGACTGCTGTTCCCTAATGAACACATTGGGGACACAGTGATTGAAGATAGAATGAGGAAATGGGATGTGGGACTCAGAATGAGAGCAGGAGAGAGTGATAATTTCAGTTATTCCTGTTTACACTGCCAGCTCACTGTCCTGCTAAAAAAGCTACTTCAGAGCTGTCTGGTATTTTCAGAGTTAAGCTGATGATAAAATATGCAGCCTCTCCAGGAAGCTGTACAGAAATTTACTGTGAAATAAGCTTCGGAATGGATTTAGGAGCATCCCCACTGTTGCTTTCCAAAGAGGATAGACTTGGATGAGTACATCTTGCTTCCTGTGCCACTAGAGCAGAGCAGAACTGGAAGTGGCAGCAGTCTGGCTGGGGATGTTTCCAGGCAATGGCAGCAGCCCTTTGTTCCTTACCTTTCTCTGAAAGAAGAACTGTGCCAAGCTTTGAGGATAACCTGAGCTCACAAGCTTTAATCAGATCTGCACCTCAGGTGCCTATGTAGCACAGAAATCTGCCTGCTGCAGAATGATACTGTTTTCTGATTGCTTATTTTTCAAAATGTTATTTCTGGGGGAAAGAGGAGCAGCAGTGGATGGGCAATACACAGGACACAGCAGTTAAAGCTTCTCTGTTCCTCAGCTCACTGGTAGCAGACTGGCATGCACCATTTGGATTTGGTCTGGATTTTCAGCTTCTTGCAGGCAATTGCTGCTTCCAGTGGCAAGTCCCAAGATAGCCAGCAATTTTCTGAAAGAGTTACTTTTCTCTTGGAGGAAAGAGGAAGGGAACGGATTATGGGAAGCTGTATTTCATTATCTTGGATATATTGAGCAGAAGTTGTGACACTGGCCTCTCTCTGCTTCTGGGATTAAGTTCTCAAAAATATTCACTGGGGCAGTGTGCTTCCCTCCAGTAAATATTTAACTAGCTGCAAATTCATCAGAATTAAACAATGAACTACCCCGCTGTAGATGGCACATACTTATCGTGGAATCTGTGCTTCTTGTTCATTCATATTGTGCAGAAATGGTACATAATGTGTGGAGATATGAGAAAATGAGAAAGACTGCGTGGGAAATGAAGTTGACAGACTGTCCAGATCCATTTTTTTTTTTTTGGTCTTGTCATGCCCTTATGCAGAAAGTCAGTCTGATGTAGATTTGCAGGTTGCCTGGTACAGAGGTCACACATGGAAGAGTTTGTCACATGCTAAATTTTGTATTCAGTTTCTTTGCTTCTTAGCACTATTTGTTGGAGAAACTTATAGAAGAAGCATGGGAAGATTGGCTGGGCTCTGGCCAAGGAGTTGCAGCTGGTCTCCTAATTAAAGAAAAAGAAAGTGATATATAGGCCTGTGGGGATCTGTCAGACACAGATTTATTGGGCAGGATGGAAGGGACTTAAAGCTATCGCCTCCTCTCTGTCACCCCCTCCCCACACAGTGCACGTGCACTGAGTTTCAGGATACTTTTGTAGCCTTGCAAAAATCATCATCTGGAGCACTCTTATCTCCATGCTCCCCACTTCCTTCCCTGTTTGCAGCTCCTCCAACTTAATGGATGCATAATGAAGGAAATAATGTGCAGGATAAATTTATCCATATCAAAATACGGGATTCTGCAGATTAGGGCTGTTAAGTGATAGCCTGACTACCTTTGCTGTCTCCTAGTCCTCCTCAGACATCAGTAAGGAAAAATACATCAAGATTGCTATTGATGAAAAGGAGAAGCTGAAGCACCAGTTAGTTGGAATATTTAAAAATAATTTAAAAACAGAAAAGTTTTTCAGAAGTGAAATTTGTATATTTATACTGATTTTTGCCATGTTTCTGTCCCCAGTTCTTGGGACATTGCCTGGAGAGCATGAGGAAGAGGGACGAGTTCGTCTTGAGAGTCTCTGTACTCTTCTCTTGAAGGACTTCCCACTTGATCTTTGTTAAGGGGAAAAAAATAGAGGGGGGGGAGGGCAGAACCTTACAAACAAAGTTGACAAAAACCTGCTTGTCATTCATTTATGCAGTTAATGTGCTTTAACTACAGTCCCTTGGACTTCTCAATGCTTTCTCCCTGCATAGTCAAACTCCTCCACAGGGACTGCAGGCAGAGGTTTTTGTACCAGTTACCTAAAAATCTCACAAGTGTAGGAACACAATTTGTCCCAGGCTAATCTGAAGAAAATTCATAGCTGGAAGTGAAATCCTGGCCCTGCAGGAAGTGATCTCATGCCAGCTTTGGTCTAGTTAGGATTTCACCTTCAGGAATGTGAAAGAAAATTTTAAAAAGAAAAAAGTGTTTTTTGAAGGGGTTAAGCATCACTTAAGCCTTAAGCAGTAGTTCAAGGTACAGGACCTCAGTAGGATAAAGATGTGCTAAAAGTTAAGCCTTTGCTTAAAATGCTTTCCTGATATTTTTCATATGTAGAAACCTGAGTGGTCCAGTTGTGTACTCTGGCTGCAGTATTCTGCAGTGTATGCACCATCTTCACATATGTTTTTCAAAGCAGGAAGAACTATTGCATATTGTGTCATTCTTCATTTCATGACACCGTTGATGCAAACCAGGACAGGAAGCTGTCTAGGATCACGATACATCACTTATTTCTTTTTATTTTTTTACCTCTTCTCCTTGCTCACTGGAAGGAAGAAAACATTAAAGCAAAAAAGTAAGAACATAGAACTGGATCAATGCTTCCCTTTTGCAAGAAACTGTACACATTATCTTTAGTCTTCTGTATAATATAACTCTTAAAAACAACAACAAAAAAATATAAGTGGTATTAAAATTGTTTTATAGCTAGTTTCCTTTTTGACCTTGCTGCCTGACTGTGATTACAGGAGAAGCTGATCAAGAGATCTCAAGAGTTGCAGCTTCCTGGGATTGTCTGTCAGAGGAATGAAGAGCAAAAGAATAACTTTCCATCATGAAGTATGTGCCACTATATTGTCAAGTGTTCTTTTCTTTGGACATAATCGAGTGGATTCAAGGACCCAAGAGGTCAGACCAACAAACAGATATCAGTCCTTAAGCTGTCTGGGGTTTTTTAAATGAAAGTCAGCAGTTGATCTCGGTAACATTTCCTGTGTTAAATACTGGCATGCCTTTTGGTGCTGATTTGCTGTTTCGGTTATTTACATTAGGAAGTAGAGTGACCTTTAGAATTAAGTATTTCTTTTAAGAAGAATTGTTCCTTTATGGTGAATATATAAAGTCCTTCCTTCAGCAAGCAGCTGGAATCCAGCAGCAGGAGGCAGTAGGATTGATCTTCTCCTTTTCCTTAACATCTCAGTCCACTTTTCAACTATCACTTTACTGAGACAGTGCTGTTTTGATTTATCTCAGGGCCAGAATAAAAGCACTTCCCTCAATGACCTTGAATTTCTACAGATTCCTCCATCTGCTGGTTTGACATTTCAGGCTTGATGTGCTCGTCTTCCCAGGAAAAGCAGAGCCCAGCTGCTGACTGGTTTGCTAAACAGTCTCTCTTTGCAGTCCTGGCAGCTCAAATGCCTTGCTCCAAGAGCTGTACATGGATGGAGGGCAATTATGTTCAGCAATTTTCAACAATAATTTTATTTCCTTAGTTTTGGCAGGTTTGTTGCCATGTAAAAGCTGGTGTACGTGCTTCACTGAAAGTGAAATTGGTTCCTAGGGTACCAAGATGGAGGCCTAGAATGTTCTTTCCTCTGCTGCTGTGGTATCTCATCTGTATTTGAGTAGTTAGCTGCATGTGAAAATGTTTGTTTTCATCTAGAAAGTTAATTTGCAAGTAGTAGTGCCACAAATTCATCACTTCCCTTGCTGTATGAATGGACATAAAGAGACTGTACCCTGCCCTTGGGGGTTGTGTGCAATCTTCCCTTCTCTTTTCAAAATTGCGTTTATTCTGTTCTGGAAAAATGACAACAATAAACATTAGTCTACTTTTCAGGTGCATATAAGATACCTCAGAGTTAAGTGGCATTGCATATAACTGCCCCTGTGAGAGGATCAGCCTTCGAAGAAGAGGGGTTTGGGATTTCCTCATGTTGTGCCTGTGCAAAGAGGCCCTCGTCTGAGTGCAGCTATTGTATGAACATGAAGCAGTAAATGGCATTTTGTCTGATTCTTGTTATGCATTCTCATTACCTCCATGTGTGGCCTGGGAGGGAAGTGGGAAGGGAGGGCAGAACAAACCAACCCATTTCTCTCCCTGGTGGTAAACCAGAGTTTTAAATGTGAGCTGATTTGGGGTAGGAGAAAAACAGACCAGCATCTGGTGTGTCTGACTGCAGGCTTTTGCCGTGCTCAGATCCTGTATGTTTGTGGAAACTGGACTTCCTCAGCATGGGAGGGTTTAGAGTGACTTGTGGTGCCATCCTAAGAGTCACCTACGAATGGTAGCAGTGAGTGTGTTAAACTCGTTTTGTACTGGGTATAAGCTGTCTTCCTAGAGCTGGGTTGGTTCTCCAGGGTTATTTACCATGATAAATTTTGTTTTGCAACCAAGAAGCTGTCATCATAGTTATCTTTTTTGAACATCAGTATGTCAGGTTATAAGGAATCGTTCCTATTAAACACTTGTATGATTGTACCTAATTTTAGCAAATTCTTCATTTGGCACCTTTTTGCATACATTTACGTGTGACATTTTCATGGCTTCCTAATCTGACTGTCAAGTTTTACTTTTTTTGAGATTCGAATTATATGTAAAATGGATAAACAAGGCATTTATTCTATTTTATTGTCCAGAATGTCTTAAATGTGGTGGCTACACACACATGGAGAAAGTTATCAAAAATACACAGTTTTTTAATGGAACTAACAGAAATTAATTCAAAAGCCTCATGGAAGTGGGTCTTTGCTGCCCTCCTTCCTAGCCCCTTCCATACCACTCAGTCAGGCTGCTGCAAATGGGGGGAGAAGCTAGAAATCAGCAGAGCCCTAGTGCTCCAGGACCACTTTCCATAGACACTGAAGATGTCCTAACCATCAGTCCCATATGAAAAGTCTGAGTGATAAGGGTGGAGACAACTAATGATACCTGGAAGCTATGTGGTGTTGGTCAAAAAAGGAATTTATTGTGGGAGAAGAGAAGCAAGTAGGACAGTGATGAGTATTTGGAGTCAGAACTGAAAAAAAAGTTAAAATTTGCCAGGTGGAAATTTTTTTAAAAGTAAATAAAAAGGAGGCACACTTAAGATACACGGTCTGAGAACCATGTATCTTAGTTTTTTGGGGTTTTCATAACATAATCTTGGCAAAATCAATTGTCGTGTGTGCTCTAGACTCCTCCCACCCCACACTGTTACAGATGTTTGGTGAAAATTTTGTGAACACTGAGCAGTCTGTGAATTTTGTCCAGGCCTTGACAACAATTTTATGGACTGATTAATGATCTGTGTTGCTGTAGTTGCAGATTTCCTCTTCTGTCTGCTGGTGTTTTAAGTAAAACAGATATACTTTTTGCAAAAAAACGCACCAAAAAAAGCCCCAAAACAACAACAACAACAAAAAACACAAAAAAAAACCCTACCAGGAAACAAACCCAGGGATGCATTCAGTTAAGGGACTGCTTCAGAAGAGAAAGTAAAACTGAGAACTTTTCTCCCAAAAGCTGAAGGAGGAAGAATATTTAAATTATGTGATCTGTAGGGTAATGTCTTCTGGCCTTAAAGAACTGCTTATCTTGAGTGCTTAAAGCAAAAGTAAAGTAGATGCCCCCCAGTGCTAGGAGAGCTAGTTATTTTAACTCTTGATTAGGCAAATATGATTAGCTATGGGGGATTAAAATGATCAGATCTGAATTTTACTTTAGTATAAGTAGGACCATATGTTTTTGGGAACTCCCATCTGGTTTCAGGCAATGTTAGTGAGAAAATTAGACAATTTCAATACTTTTGTCATTTGTTGTGGGGGTTTTTTTGGGATGAGTAGGGGGTTGCCACAATTTCAATTTGTTCAGTTCATGAAGTTCCTGCTGGATTAATACTCTGTAAGTGAAATGTTTTGTTTTTGTTTTCCCGCTTGTCAGCTTTACACTGTGGTTTCTAAAGGGACAGAGACAGCTTGAAAATTGAATGCTCTAGCAAAGAAAAAAAGGGACCTAATAGTCCATCACTTCACATAGCCTTCATTGTCTTCAGAAAAATCTGGTGTGATAATTTTTTGGAAGGAAATAGGGAACAGTGGCTATGGGCAATAATATAACTAACTTACATAAGTCATGTAACATCTTCAGTATGTTCTTGAGATGCAGGTTTCTCATTCCCGTGTATTCCAGGGTGCTCACAGTCTTCATCTAATATACAGAGAAAGCAGAGAAACAAATGAAACTGTGTGAGATAGGTGAATTAAACTCAGTGAAACAGCTTGCTTGTCCTTTTTTTCCCCTAGCATTTCCTTTTCTTCAGAATAATTGCATTGATTTCATTGAAGTTACTCCTGATGTAGAGATGACAGTCTGGCATTGTTGTGGTTGTCTTTGTTTGTCCTGCAGCTGGACTTGTAAGTGTTACCAGCCAATTTGTTTTAAAATAGCACAAGAGTTAGTTTATTTTTTTTAAGAATAACCTAATATTAATTTAAAAGAAAAATCTTACATTTGACCTCGTGGTTTAGAGTCAGCCAAATATGAATTCATTTTGCACTTAGTTTTTTCCGAGAAGGGGTTAATCTTTTCGCTGTTTTAGCTGCCCCTAGTAGTGCTGTCAACCTGGAGCTTGCAGGATAAAGTTACATCTGTTTCATCTGCCACCCCATTTGGATCCTAAATGGCTACATCACCTCATAGAGTAAAAAATAGCAATATAAACCGGAAAAAACAATACTGAGTGAGACTTGTATTATAAGAGAAAGTGAAAGGACCTGGTGCTTCTAGTCCCCAGGGAGGGGAGAGGAAAAAGCAGTACAATGGCTGAGCAGTACGAGCTAAGTACAGGAAGAAAATTGCTGTTTATGGGCTTCCTAAGAGTACCTACATTAAGCTTGGCATAGTATGAGAAATGCAATAATACAGAAAGAAAGGAAAATTTGATAGTTCTAAATATAAATCTGTGCATAGCAAAGAGCCACACAATGCTTTTCTCCACAAACACTGCATTTCCTGGGTAGTAAATTGTACTTCTGGAGTCATAAGAAAGTCTGTTTCCCAGAGTAACAACACGATATGTGTTTCTTAGTCCATGCTGTACGCTTGCCAGAAATGCCATCCTCTGAGTCAGTGCTCTGAACTCAGGTGTTTAATTAAAACAACTAACAGTATTTTGGAAAGCCCGCTCTCCCTGTCGATGGTACTTGAGACAAGGTTTATTATAACTGTTTCTTATTTCCTCAGCCAATAAGAATGAATGACAGAGGCATGACCAGATCTGCTGTTTGCACTCCATTCTTGAACAAAAAGTGATTGAAGCAGGGAGCATCTCTCAAGATCTTCCTGTCTTGTGCATTTGTTTATGATGGTACAAAGCTGGGGAAAAGTGCTACATGCTGTAATAGATCAAATTTGATGCTCAGCCCGTACTTGCAGAATAAGAGGATCTTCTATAGAGACTTCTTGAAAGGGAGATGGATCTCCTTCACAGGATCAAAGTTTGATTTGTAATTCTGTCCTTAGGAAATGCACATGCATCCATTTGTATTTGTTTGTAATTCCTTGTATTTCAGAGCCAAGGAGAGAAAGACATTTTGCCTGTTCCTGCCAAAGGATGTAAATAAAGCAGCTGCTTTCTTTCACCATCTATAATGGCTGTCACAGAAACCGGTAGGAAACAGGCATGATAAAGGGCACCAAATGGGTGAGCCAATGAGCCACATTTACTCGCTTTGGCTTTTAGTGATTCTGGACTTCTCTCCATGCCAAGGCAGAGGGGCTCTGGCCTTGTGGGGAGCTTGGCAGCTCAGCTCTTGGCCAGAAAGCTCTGGTCAGACTCCTGCCATGGCGCTGGCTGGCATCTCCATTTTCCCACCAGCCTGTGGCTGGCAAATGGTGATAGGCATTTGGCTTAAGAGCTTCTCAGCCTCTGTGCCAGAAAGTGTGAAGATGAATTTCTGTTTCCCCTCCTTCTCTTGCATGTTTGTGCAAGTACTTTGAAACCTCACCTCTCTTCTGTAATAACAGTTTTCTTCAGCAATAGTAGCTAAACAAAAACCACAAAAAACCCCAACAAAAAACCCCCAAAACACCAGAGCAGCAGTTCTCCTGCTTTTCTGTGTCTAAACTCTGGTGATGCCACATCTGAGATACTATGTCCACTTTTGGGCTCCCCACTACAAAAGAGATATAGAGGTACTGGGGATAGTCTGATGACAAAGTCCACAAGGATGATGGACTGAATCACCTCTCGGATGAAGAAAAGCTGAGAATTGTGATTGTTCAGTTTGGAGGAGAGAAGGCTCATGGGGGTCTCACCAACATGTAGAAATACCTGAGGAGAGAGTGAAAAGAAGATGGAGTCAGGCTCTTTTCAGTGGTGCCTGCCATCAGGACCAGAGACAACAGGCACAACTTGAAGCCACAGGAGGTTCTCTCTGAAAATCAGGAAACACTTTTTTTACAGTGACGAATGACCATTGGTTAATTGGCCATTCTCGTTTCCTAGTAATGGAATTGCTCATAGTTAAAATTGTTTATTTGCACATACCTTGACAGAGTAACAAGGAACAAACTCAAAAATGTTTGGAATCTCTGCAAGGGTCACTGCTGAGTTTTTAGTTTTGTTCATGTTGACGTGTTAGTTTGCTGTAGCAGCTACAAACTTCATAACTGGCACTGACGTGGTATATTAAAAAAAGCACTGTACTGTTGTCACACTCTTGTAGTTTTGCTCAGTTCTTCAGATGCTGGTGGGCCGAAAAGGTGTGCCCACTAGAGAGGACTTGCTGCCTGTCAGGGACATTGAGCTGTGGCAGTTGATCTCAACCTTGCGAATACAGACCACTGCATGGAGAATGAGGCACTCTGCATGTTTTTCTCTGTGTCTGTGTTCATTTATCAAATTCATAGTTGTCAGCCGTAGAAGTTGGTTGTGGAAAAATGAAAAATGGTAAGTTACCAAAAGATCCTGCAGATTTTTGTATGGACTTCCTCCTCTCCCCTGGTTCACGTTTCAAGAAAATTATTTTATCAAACACATGATTTTTGAAAACTTTTTACTACCTCTACTTACTGAAAATAGTGATTTGACCAGATTAAAATATTACACTGGGAGCAGTTCGGAAATGTAGAGCTGAAGTGCAAACTAGACTGTGGATTTGATTTATTCCAGACACAATTAAGTGAAATCTCGAGATCCAGACATTCCTTGTTTTTGAATATTGTTCAAAATCTAGGTTTAGACATGAATCTTGCATTGGAAGGTTGACCAATTTATATATATATATCTTGGGGGTATTTAATGAGGTTTGATTTGACCTGGAAGGTAATGACTGCTTAATATTTTTGATGAATAGAGAGGAGTTAAGGATTTCCTGTGGATGGTCCTGAGGTCATCTTTCATTTCACAAATACAGCCTGCAAGAAAAGGTTGAAGACTGTCCCATGTGTATTGCAAAACTAATGCCAGCATTAGTTGCAATACATGCCAGTAGTGAGTGTGTTGGGTGAACAGACTATTCTTTTTCCTGTATTTAGCACAGTTAAACAAGATGAGAGTTTGCTTAATGTAATCTTTTCTTGATTTTAATTTTTTAATTTTCTTTATTTTTCTGCAAATTTGAGATAGTAAAGATGCAATAATCTGAATTTAAGATAAGATGAGGGCTATATTTCAATATGTTGCCTCAGTGTACCTTACCAGCCTGCCATAAGGTCAAGAATGAAATACCTGGAGCAGGGTATATTTTAAGGACCATTCTGTAATGAAAAGCAGGGACTTCTTCCTCTGCGTACTTTCACTGCTTTCACCCTGATCCAAAGCCCACAGAAGTCTTTCTGTTATCTGTGGTTGGCTTGGATTGTGGATTGGGCTCTATCTCAGCAATGCCATTATGTCAGCAATAATATTTCAGGAAGTTGAAAAGTTAGCTTGATTAGGAGGGAGAGAGCAGTCAGGATTCAGAAATTGTTGCCACAGAGCAGATTGTTCACACAGCACGAGTGTTGTCTAGAAAGTGTTGAGCACTTTGGAAAAACAGATCTGCTGCAACAAATTGCATCCAAACATTACTTTGTGAGTTGCCTTTACTGCAAGTAGAGTTAATGTTTCATTATATTTGGAAAAATGCTATAGAATTACCCCTGGGCCTCATGGAAAAAGTGAAACAACAGGAATGTTAGTTGTAACCCCCTTCTCAGATGCCAGGAAAGAGTCCTTGAGGCTGCCATAACCTAACAAGATATCCTGTTGAGGTCAAGAACAATTTTTTTCTTCCCCGATCGTTCTACCTCAGGCAAGGAGAAAGGAACTCAATTGAGTTAGAGAAAATAGAATACACAAAATTCTGATGCTCCACTTGTTAATTCACATGAAGCTGGGATACACATGGGGAAAGGCTTGTGTTTTTCTGAGCATGGTTGCATGGTAAAGCTCCCTTCTCTGTGCCTGGGAGATGGGTGGAAGTAGGGTGGCCATGCCTGACTGACTCCACTCTAAGTCAGGAATGCAAGAGGGGCTGGGCTCGGACGAGGGTATGCAGAATTTTGCAGTGACCCAGACATTATGAACTTCTGCACATTGGGGTATTAAGGATTACATCCCTAAGTGGCTTAGCTTGGAAGGCAGTAAGTATGGGCAAAGAGGGCCTCAGAAACCTCCTGGTCCCTGATTCTCTTTTGTCCCTGAGCTGGGAATTAAGTCCAGCTCTGCTGCCCACCATGCAGCTCAGACTGGAAGTGGGAAAGGATGCCCGGCACACAGCAAGGGGAAGAGGAAATCCCTGGCCACATGACTTTGTGCAGATGGTCTTGGGCTTCTCGCATAATCCTCTCCTTTTGTTTCTTGGGAGAGAACCCACCTCTCCTTTGCCTGAGTATAAGCTTGTGTAGGAGGCTCAGTGGGGGAATCTTGCTGATTTAATCATTCCTTACATGTTGTTTGCCTGTGTATGGGACAATTGAGCCTGTAACAATCAATCTTGCACGCTCTCAAATAGGAAAATACTATGTGTGATCTAAGCTGCATGCTGAAATGTGGTTATTGGAAATGAATTTTATGGCTGAATAGACCGGCATCATGTTGTCTCTCTGCTTTTTTGGGCTTTTATTTATTTAATCACAATGTCATGCCGGCAGAAGATTTTATGTTTTTCCGTTTAGCTCGCTGACTTAATCTTCTGCTTCTGGAAATGTTTATATGCAGATGACAAAATAAAGATTTTGTAAGAAAACTGGTGGCTTACTTTTTGATCGTGTTAATTGAAAGGCTTATCTTTGTAGAATCTCTTTAAAGAATAAGAAAGGAATTTCCTGAACTCCTATTATAGGCATTAAGGTAATTAATTTTTGCTGTTTCTTAGTCATATTGTGGTTGCTTAGGAACAGAAGTAATAATATTAATTTGGAAGTGTTCTCCTTCCATTTGTCCTTCCATCAAATTGGCAATTCCCTATAGCTGTTGTGTTCTGTATGATAATCAACCAAATATTTACATGTCTTCCCTTATAGCTTTTGAATGCATTTGTAAATCTCTTTCCTCTCACACATGGTCTGTGTTTTGGTAAAAGAGGTCTATTGCAGGCATTCCTAATTACTGAACTAACATTCCTTATGAAGTTTACATGAGGAACTCTGTTCAGATCTTAGGTTTTGAAGAGATTCCAAATTTTGAAGGCTGTGAAGAAAATAAGACAGTCCTGTTGGTTGTAAGACTTGCATTTTTTCCCATGTTGAGAAAGACCAGGATTAGACGAGATAATTACTGCTGCTGACCGAGAAATAATCCATCATAGGTAAAGCTGATGTTACTCCTTCATTTCTATGTATATTAGAAGTGGGAATATGTTTGAAAGATGTGGATCTTTAGCTAAGAGTGTCACTTGTCTGTTAACCACTGTGCTGCTACTCTATTTTGTTTATACCTGTCATCTATCATATGGTAGATGAGAAGAAAAAAATCAATAAACAGCTATTTTGCCTCCCCCTAACTTCCCATATGTTGAGATGCTTACTTTTGCTCACTTAGCATTCGGGCATCAAGCTGTGTGTTTCAATTTTCTCTTTAATGTATTTTTGCTTCTCTACTTAGTTTGGTGGGCGTAGTGCTTAGCAGCAACACATATCTATCCTCTTTGTTAAAGCTGAAGGCTTTTAAAAACATCGAAATGATGCTAAACCGAGGTGCATATTATTGTGGGAGCTGGCGCCCTCCATCTTTCCTGGTAGGGTGGGGATAACAGAAGCCTCCTGCCTGCTTAACTCCTGTGATTAAAATGGGACACATTGTGATGTTCTCCTCAATTAGCATGATCGGCTCCCGGGGAGCAAGGGAACGCTGGCTGGGGTGGTTCACATTTTCCTCTCTAATGAGTAGAAAGAGTCTTTTGAGAATTGCTAAATAATTCAGGCCATTAGGAACCTGTCAACTTAAACAATGCCCCCTCTGACCAGAAAAATGGTTGTGAGCAGTTGGACACCCTGGCAGATGTTGAACTTGTTCTCATTGTTCACTCTGCTTCGGGCAAATAGCTTTGCAGGATTTGTGCATCGCTTTGTAGAGGCAGTGCGTGTGGGTGTAAGCAACACATGTTAGCCAGGCTTCATCTAGCTTTTATACCCCAGTATTTCTTTCAGTTAATTTAATGATACTGCAATAAGCTGCTAATACTGCCATTTACCACTTTTAGTACGTTTGCCAGCTAGCTATAATGAGAAACCACAATCAAGACTCAAAAAAAAAGGTAAACAACCTCCCCTCCCCAAACTTGACTTCTTTAATATTCCTTCTGTTGTGTTAATTTCCTATATAGTTTCGAAGCACGTCTCTACAAACAGAATGATTAGAGCTATTGTTAAGCAGAATTTGCTGTATACTCATCTAACCCTAGGATCTGAAGCTTCTGGGGAAACACTCATGTCTTGAAACATCCTATAAAATCATGTGCATATTCAGGACTACTTTAGTTGAAATTCATTATGCAGCAATCTGTTTTCTATGCCTTTTGGTTCATGCTATTGAAGTGTTTTGACACAAT
The DNA here is from genome assembly GCA_013396875.1 of Vireo altiloquus. Classification (NCBI taxonomy): domain Eukaryota; kingdom Metazoa; phylum Chordata; class Aves; order Passeriformes; family Vireonidae; genus Vireo; species Vireo altiloquus. The sequence goes on along the minus strand of VZRF01015548.1, from coordinate 177,751 downwards.
TTTCTTAGAAACTTTGCCATTTACCCTTCTGTAACATTTATTTATGTATGCATATTTTTCTGAGTTAATTGATGAACCAACGATCAGCATTCTAAAGAAGAATTATATAATTATTTAATAGGTTTGGTTAGAAAACAACCCCTTAAAGCTTCCTACCCCCCGGCAAATGTTTGTGCTTCTGCCTTAAATGGGTGACAGCAAATAGTCAATTTTGCACAAGCAATTAGCTGGTCTGTTGGATCAGTTAATGGAACAAGCATGGTAGTAAAGCAACGTGAAATAACATGTGTGCTTTGTAAATATTTATGTTGTAAGATCTAGTATATTCTTGTGACAAATTACTCCACCTTCAAATATTTTTACATGTTTTATAGACAATTTTTTTGAAATGGCATATGTGAAGGCTTCAGTTCTCATTTTTTAACATAGTGTATTCCAAAAACCTTTGCATTCATATTGTTATATGAGATTTGTCCAAGTTTTAGACTTTTGTTCCTGCAAATTAACTGTCCTAAATTGGGAACCTTTTTTACGTGTATCTATTGCAGTAAAAGAACTTTTAATTACAGCTTGAAAGAAACAAATACCTAGTTAATTAAAACGATTTGGTTAACTCAAATTTGTTTCTCTTCGTTGTATATTGAAAAAGTGTATTGTTGAAGTAGAGTGCTTGTCTAAAAAAATGCATCAGTTCTGCTCAAGTGATATCAGATGTACTGTTTAGGACAGGTTCTGATCTCAGTCTTGTGTATCAGTGTTTTTCACTTAGTTTTTCAAAAATTCAGCTTTTACTGTTAGTTCTAAAGAAAAAAAGATTATTGAAAAGTGTGAGCCTTTGAGGCCGTGCAGGGCAAGCCTCTCTGTCCATATGGGTACTGCTGCTTCTGAGGGCAGCCTTTGTCTCAGGGGTTAACCCTTGTGAGGGCCTTGTTGGTCTCAGATGCTGCAGTGAGAACCCTGTAAAAACAACCCCTCATTTTTATTACTGAGCATGACATTATATATGGTGTGGGATTATGTGAGCTGTTGGGATCAGCTGTCACAGATGTGTCCTCTTGCCCACCCCAACCTGCTCCCTGGCAGGACAGAGTGCGAAATGAAGACCTCCTTGATGCTCTGCAGGCATTGTTCAGCAACAGTGTAAAACAGTCATGTTCTATCACCACTGTTTTGGTCACAAATCCAAAACACTGCACCATAGGGGCTACTATGAAGAAAATTAGCTCTATCCCAGCCAGTCCCAAGTGCAGGATTGCTGGTGGATCATTTTGTGCCAGGCTTCTTGAATCCAGCATGCTTAGTTGTTGAAATTGAAGAGATAGGTGTGCTGCATAGTTTATCTTTTTTTTTCCCACTTCTATCTTCCCATTTTTCAGTAATGCTCATGCCATGTGCCTTGCCACCATGTGATCATGCTTTATCTTTCTTAATTTTATTATACTGAAAGGAATAAGACAGTGACTAGAGGCACTTTGATTCCCCAACTCTGTAACACTTGAAAATAGATCATAACCAGCAATAGTAAGCCCTCATCTACAGCAGTGCTAAAGAACCATGCAACATAAAAAGAAAGGAAAAATTCCATCTTGCTTTAAATATCGAATGTGTTTTATTGCATGCCTTAAATGGCAGTGGATTTTCCCTGTTTTGGACACACAGAGAGTGAGGAGAGTGTAGAGCAGCCCCTTTTCTTTGCTGAGCTGGGCAAGGGCACACTGACTCCACAGGGAGGTGGGGATGGGGAGAATCCCTTTGATCTCTTTCATCACAGCACTTCACAGAGAGAACAGGAGACTGAAAGAAACGTAGTAGGCACTTAGGGCATTGTAACTCTGTGATAACTAAGGGTATAAAACTCTGCTCATGTACATCATGTTTTTGTTGCTTAACATCTCTTCTGACCTATGGCCAGAGCTGTTATACTTGTGCTGATGGTCTCATTCTGCAAGTGATCATCCCTGCTTTCTGGTGAGCAGAAATGGGCTAACACGCAGACTCCTGTTCACTCTTTTCCCAAACTCCTTTGAATCAGAATTAAGTAATGAATGACTTCAATAAGTTTTTGTCATTTTGCATCTGAAAAACATTTTGAGATGAGACCAGAAAGCTAAGTGTGTGACCACTGGCTTGCAGAAAGTTGAGTTCTCAGAAATTGAACAGATGTCTTTATGGAAGAATTTCATGGGACGTAATGTTTGCCTTCACCACTGGTTGAATGGGAGACCACTGTGTTTCTTGTATGGTTCCACTTCAAGGCCAAAGATACCAAGAATGAATCTTAAGTACAGTTTAATGAGAATATTTCTTTAGCAGATGTTGCATGATTCAGATGTTTCACTCATGAGATCAGCAAGGCTTTGAAACTCATCTCTGTTTATTATCCTGTTGACAATAACATGCAATTATTTTTTAGCATTAGTTACACTTAGTATAGCATAGATTCCCAGCTTTCTTGAGAGCTCCATCTGAGGGTTCTGATTTGAGAACCCAAATTTTCTACTTCAGACTTCTTTAATCCCTACACAGATTCTGTTTCAGAGAGCATGGGAACCTGTTTTGGATTTCATGGGAAGACTCTGTACACATCTGTGTACTGTAACAGTGTGTGGTTAAGCCATGATTGGCAAGACACTGATATCTTTCCACATGTGCCCATCCAGTACCCATCTGTTGAGTATTAGTTGAGGGACCTTATGGATCAGGGATTTTCACACAGCTCAGCTGTATCAATGTCAGGTGAGCCGGGCAGGAGAGGGCAAGAGGCAAAGTGGAGAACTGGCATTTCAGAAACACACTGGACTATGTCTAGGAAAAGATATTTTATAGGCATGGCATATGTATTTGAAAGTAGGCTGACTTTAGGGAAGGAGGCTTGTCATCGTCTTAGCACGAATGCTGGGGATATGTGCATTTTCTGTCTTTTTCTTCATGGATTTCCATTGCTTAGGAAACAAAACTGGTGATGGTGGGATGCCTTTGCACTTTTGAAGCAAAATCTAAGGTTTTGTAGTGTAAAAGTGGTATAAAAATTAGGTTAAAATACCTGTTTTTAATTTTGATGATTCATTTCTCTCCATCTATAAAATTAAGTAAGTGGCTTTAAAACATCTTTATAGATGGAGAGAAATGAATTTTCAAAATTAATACACACGACTTTATTTTTAATTCCATTATGGATTTCTCTGCACAAACTGCAGTTTATTTTTATTGCAAAACAGGGATGTTAAGAGCCATTAAACTATCAGAGACATACATTAACACAAGCTATGGGGGTTCCTCTTGCTGTACTGAAATACCACTTAATCTCCTGTGTGACCTAGCAGCTCTTTAGAAAATAAGGATAATGACACCCTTCTCTTTCCAAGCAATGTTGTGATGATAATATGTTTGTGGAAGATTGTGAGGTGTGTAAATACATCTCACAGTAGTACGAGATTAATCTATTGTTCTCACCATGGGGCTTGCCTACTCCTTGTTGATCTCCAGAGTATATTTCATTATCAGGTTGTCCCAAGTTGATAATGGCAAGGCAGCAGGTGAGAAAAGGGGGACAAGGTGGATGTGGAGAGTCAGTTTTGAGAATGTAATAAATAAGGACCCTCATGTTGTAACCCATAAGCTTGACTGTAGCAATTTAGCCAAGCAGAAGTCAGAAAAGTATGCCTTTAACATGCAATGTCCGTGCGCTAAAAATAATCAGTTAGATATATTAGAGGTGAAATTTTGAAAATAAAACTTATTTGAAAATAAAAGAACTTGGGGGCATCCATTCTTAAGACCAAATTTAATGAATATTGATTGCCTTGTCACAAAGAGAGGGAATGTATTGATGGAACCGGCTGATAAAAATTGGAAGACATAGTGAATACACAAGAAGATTAGAAATAATGTAGTAAATAGCTGAATGACCCCTAGGACTGGAATGCTCTGAAGTTTAAGATGGAGGAAGTGCAGGATTGAGTGTTTTGCACTAATAGCAAGAATGCCTGTTGACATTTGGGGGTAACCCTCTGCAGTGGAAGTGGAAGGGAATGGACAGCCTTGTTACCTGTTACTGAAAGATTGTGAGACATTAATGGGATTCAGCTGGGTCCTAGGTTGTGTTGGTCTAGGTATTTTTCATTGAGTTAAGGAAGAATCTCTGTCTTTTGAAAAGGTGATGGAGAGACATCTTTGGGAATAATATTTATCCTTCTGAACATTCATCCTTAAGAAAGACAAATTCAACAGAATAGCTTATGATGAAAGGCTTCTGGACTGGTTGGATACTAATTTTTTGTAAGGAATCATTTGAACATGGTTTATTTAATGACCTAAGAGATGGACTCAAGGGGGAAATGCTGTACTCTGTGTGAAAAGGGGGATAGGACCAGAGGCCGACTGTTTCACCTGAGAGAGACCTGGTACTTTGTCTCGTGAGCTGTCATTGCTTCCATGTTAGTCCCAGGACTTGGATCTGGCCTTTTAGTGAAATAATGGGACCACAGCAATATTAAGTGAAAAGAATGTAACTGTACCAGGAACATGAAGAAGACTATAGTCTGCTTTGCACAGAGGGAAGTTTTTTACCAGAACAAGATGTGAAGCCCTCAGACCTATTTTCAGTTGCAGAATTTAGGAGTATGGGCTTAAGTAATGTACTGCTCTATTAGGTTTTACAAAAACTGGCCTGTGGAACTCACTTATGGAAAACTTAATGGAGATCAGTAGAATTTAAGGAAGGATTTGACCTTTGCCATGATGAGGAGAGTGTATTCAGTGATAATATTGTTAACCTGTGAAGTTTGAGAAGAGATCCAAGTTGTTTTTTTCCGGTGGATGAGTTAGTTATAACTGGGTTTTGGAGATTAAATAGAATTTTGTTCCAAATTACTTCAAAGCTGCTGTGTTCTGGAGTTTCCTCTGTAATGAGTCTGAATAATGGACACCGTGAAACAGGGGTCCACTTTTAGGTGGCAATTCTTCTCTTACTGTGCAAATCATTATTTCTTTTTTGTGAACATTTATATTGATTTGGGGCTTTTGTGAGTTACTAATGCTTTTTATTATAGTGTTCATGTGTTTCTTTTCAAGTGAACACGTCATCTGCAGTGTAACTTGGCTGTATTTTCACACTTGGCACTTGAATGTAACTCTGCAATTTTATTAGAATATTTGAATAAATACATTGTTTTTTGGCCGAGTTTGTTCACCAACTGCTGCTGCAATCAATGAAGTTTTGTGCTTTTCTGGTAATAAAGCAATCATGCACCTAAGTACACTTGAATAGCCTAGCTGTGTATATTGAAACTTGGTGACGCTATTTGCATCTGAAGAGACACATTTATCTAAGGTCAGTTATTAAAAACCAATTAATTCTTTCCATGGGAAAGTGTAAATGTCTGACAAAAAAAGGTGGCAAGGAAGAGAGTGCCAGAGTCTGTGGTTGTATCCGTGATGCTGTTGTGCAGAGTTGAAAAACACAACTGAGAGCTGCTGCTAAGAGTGGTTTTTCGTGACTACAACATTCCTGCTGTGGTTTGAGGAATTACATTTTTGCCAAGGTGTCTCACTCAAGGACATTAGGGACACCTACTCCCTCCCAACAAGTTTGGGGAGGAAAAAAAAAAAACAGGGAAAAAACCCACAAAAGGCGACCAAAAAAAAGAAAAAAAAAAGGAGGAGGAGACCCTGGAGCTACCTTCAGGCAGGCAGACGCCTTGCAGTTCAGCAGATTTCCAAGCCGCTTTCCTGTGGAAGCAGCTCGGAGGCTCAGGAATGTGGGGTCAGACAGGAGCTCAGTGCCGGTGTGTTCCCTCCATGAGCGTTCCAGGCGGCCCGCGGGAAGCCACCCTCTGCTTCAGCCTGCATCCTGCTGCTCCACCAATGGAAAAAATTGAACGGGAGGAGGGTGTGTAGCCTGCAGACAAAAATACATCCAGCCTCGCGCAGGGTCTGTTTTTAGTTCCCGACGGCTGAGCGCTCTGAAGTGTTAGGCACAGTTTCCTGGCATGCCCGGGGCAGGGAGAGGCTGTGTGTGCCTGCGTGTCCTGCTCCCGTGGCAGGCTCGGGGCGCCCGGGAGGCTGCGGGCAGCGCCCTGGGAAGGTAAGGGGCACTGGGGGCCGGGAGGGAGATGCCGGGGGAGGGAGAGCCATCAGTTCCCTGCTCTCCGGCTGCCGGCCAGAGTTGGAGCGCTGAAAGAAAAGTGGGGAAGGACTTGGGAAGCCTCTGAAAACGGAGGGCAGAGTGAGCTGCTGCGGTACCAGGACTTGCAGCCCCTGTGCTGCCTCCGCTGTCGATGGCTGCACCCAAGGTGAATGGTTTTCCTCCAGAAAACAGTTCTTGGTGGTCATCTGTCAAACTCTGTTGCCTGAATTGCTAAATAAACCACTGCTGGGATAACGTTACATCTCTGCATTGACAGGGCTGGATTTTTTTTTTAAGGCAAAGTATGAGAAAGTGTATTTAATAGTACTATGGTTTCTGTTATGTTAAAGTGACTCTTCCAATACAGTGAATTGAATAATCCCTCTGAATATTTTTTAAATTCTGTCTATTCTCAGTAATAGAGTGACTTACAATAAATAGTTTTCCCAAGCAAGGGTGTTATGTTTGTGTAGTGTTAGAGGAAAAAGTTTCAGTCAGCACTACTACCACTGCTGAACTGGGATGGTATGGCAAACCAAAGCTTCTGCATCCGATCTGGCTCAGGTTTTGATCTTTCTACGTAAATTTTTAATACATAACTGTACACAAATAGTGAAAATGCTATGTTCTGTGGCAGACAAAATGAAAATGAGGAAAACGCCCAAGAAATGGAGAAGTGCCTTCACCCATTTGGTTTCCTTTTTTTATTTTTCAAGTGGTGATTAATTGCTTTTGCAATGCAATCAGAGTTTGCAACTTTGTTTATGCTTGTTGCTGATGTGGTCACTGAGTTAATTTTGTACACTGATGACTTCATTCTGGAAATCATGCATTTCTTTCTCTTTAGGGTGGATGATTTGATAATTTTATATAATGTATAGCAAGTTACAATTTAGAGGCAAGAGCTGGAATTTATTCTATCTGATCACCTTCAGTGGGAAGGCGGTATCCACGTACTATGAGAGGGCAGACTCTGAATAAGGCAGTCTGTAGCTGTGAAGCTACAAAGCAAGTTTTTTAGTGAGGAAACCTAATCCTCACTGTACTCTTTTTGTTCTTCTAAAGTGCGAGTAACATGCTGGTACTACAGGGGTAGAGGAAAGGAAGCCTTCAGCTGTGTTACTGCTGTAGAGCTCTTGGCATGCAAAAATCGAGGTCTGCTTTCAATTTTCCAAGGGACTGTGTCTCAAGTTTACTTTTGGTGTCTGACTCCCAGATCCTCTGTCCTCCTCAGGAAGTCCCAGGGCTGAAGGTAGGAAAGCATTTACTTTGGAATTGACACCCTCAGGTATTTACAAATGTGTAAACTGAGAAGTAGAAAAGACCATGCCAATTGTGGCCTGGTTTCCCCCTCCTGCTTGTGGAGCAGGAGCTGTAATAGGTGACAAGCAGGGAGTTTTGCAGCCACCCCAGCCCCTGTCCCTCAGCCTGAAACATGCTGTTCTGCCAGTTCCTAAAAGAGGCTTTTCTCTGATGCCATGGGTTAAGAGTTGTTCCAATAGACTTGGAATGTGTTGTGCCTGAAAGAGTCTTTGTGGGCAGAATGTTTTGATGTTCCTGTCTTGGATTGTTCTTCCATTCTGCCATTTGCTTCTCTTCTTTGGTGGGGTCCACAGGACTTCTCATGGTGTTGTGAACCATGTCCTAACCCAAAAAGAACCTTTATCCTGTCTTCTCCAAAGCTGATGTTTTGGCACCTACAGTTTTGGTGGGATATGTGTGAGAGAATATCCCCATAGCTGCCTGATGACTGTGGTGGTATTTGATAGCATGAGCTGGTTGCTACTGGTATAGACAAGAAAGAAGAAAAGCAAATGTTCCTGGTGGAGAATTGGGAATCCCAGCTTGACCAGAAAGCCCAAGTCTCCCCTCCTGGTGTTACCATAGGTAAAGAGGGCTGAGGCAGAGACCTCTTCAGGAATTTATCTAAGCAAAGCTTGCAGACTTGAGCTTGGTCTCTGAAGTATTGTTACTCCACAGGCTGATGTGGGCAGCAGTGTTGGAGCCCAGGCTCTCATCTTGGCTCCTTTCAGGTGCACCATCCTCCCCACCTGAGGCATTGGGCCTTGAAACCCCTGAAAGCCCCGTGATAACCTGCACCAGGACCTGACAGTGTGCTTACAACCCAAGCAGGTGGAGAAGGTCTTTCAGATCACTGAGTTAATTTACCCTCTGAGGGCAGGAAATAAACCCTTAGACATATCAACTCTTAAACTACTGCAGCTACTGCATTAAGCCAAGATGTTAGCTGGTGTTCCTGGTGGGATCTTTTTTTTTTTTAAACGAGCTTAATAGCTTTTATTTAAATGGATGTGCACTTTAGCCGTTGTGTATAAATTCAATAACATTTACAAATGGTGAAATTTGTTTTTCCTGCCAAAGAAAAATAAGTCCCTAGAGATTTAGATTGTATCAGCACTGGTGTAATATGATAAGGATCTTCAAGCTTGACTCAACCTTCCATATTGCAGTAACTTGAAAGCTATAAAGCCTAATTTAATAAAGCTGCCTGTGTCTTGGACCTAGAGTGATGGGTTGAGTAAGAGAAAGAATCTTGTCGCAGGTATGGGATGCGTAATTCTGATGTGATATAGATGTGAAGCACTGTAGATCTATTGGAATTAATGTTATTTTAAGAGAATAAACCAGAAAAGGAAAGTGTCCCTCTCTTGCTTAAACTGCAAAATTAGAAGTCCATCTGCAATGTAGGTATAATTCACAACATGAAAAGAAGTGTTTGGGGTCATAAAGCCTACTTATGTTTAATGAGAAAAACAATTGGCTTTAATTTGATGTGTAAGATACCAAACAGTTCCTAATACAGGAGACTAGAACTCTACAGAGACTAATGAGTGAATGAGGAATCCTGGGTTCAAATTGAATTTTTAAGGCAAAGTAGTCCTATTTTTTTTTTTTTTAATACAGGCATACTTGTGGTGTTTTGGTTGTTCATTCTTTGAATACAGTGGTATATAATGCAAAGTATCCTGCCAAGAGTACCATGGTATAATTATTATGGTATATTTTTATAATAGGAATGTGATTGAGATTGCAAGAATAAGAAATCTGCTTCTGATTTGTGAAAGCATGTGACCAAAGTGCGTAGTTCGAAAAAATACAGTAAATTGTTTCCAGTAAGAAACTCCACATTTAATCCAGCTACAGTGTTGTGCTAACCTGCCCCCCCTCATTAATTTCGCATATCCGTCCATACACAGCCATGCAGGAAGGGGAGGGCAGGTTCACATTCTAGCATTCTGTATTACTTTCATATTAAAAGCCAAAGTAGATTAAAAGTTAATTAAGGCTTCAAACCTGTAATTCTGTATCCCTGTAAGAATTCACAAAGCACAGTGATTCCTTGGAAAACTTATGAACACATAAGTGTCTGGTAGTTATATACAATCTTAAAGACTTTGTAAGCCATTTAAAATGGACAGCATTTTAACTGTTAGGTGAAAGAGGATGTAAAAGTAGTTTGAAAGAAAATACAGGAATTGCTCAGGCAGTTCAAACAAACAAAAAATAACACAAAAAGCTTTTCCTTTCCTATGCACCAGCGTAATTGCTGTACATCAAATCTTGCAACATTTCTACCTTGACCTGCTGTTCAAAGAAGACAAGTTGGTAATTTCTTATAAATCAGGGGACTTTCTGTTTTATTGTTCTGAAGTATTTTCATATTCTCCACTATACCAGTTCCTCTAGTTCTGATGACAGTCTCCTGAGGTGCACTTAGGAACCCTGCACTGAGGGCAGCTGCCTGTGTAAGGGCCCTGGTCCTGCCTTTTCTCCTCTCTGTGCCTCCCTGCTCCCTGTGCACAGTCCTGAGGTGGCCATACTGGCCCCACTCCATGGCTGGGAGCCCTTACCTGCCCTTGTGGAAATGTGACACTTAAACACAACAGAATGCATGTGACTCCTCTTGCTTCATCACTAGAGAGTAGCTGATGGGATATAATCTGCTCTTAGAAGCCCTTTGTATGAGTCTTTATCACTGCAGAGTGAGTTGAAGCTCTGCCTTTCTTTGGTAGATGCTCATATCTGGGTAGGTGGCTGTGAGGGACTGGCCAGTGACAGGTATTCCAGGATTGGTCCTATCCTGTCTTGAAAGCATCTGCAGTAGTGCAGATAACAATCCTCCTGTTAGGGAAGAAAGTCTGATGAGTTTGTGATACATTCTTGCTGCTTAAGCTACAAGTGAAAATAAAAGACTTGGTTAGTTTATTTCTTTCTTTCCTCAAGGAAAGATTTCCTTAAAAAGTTATAAACAGCATCTGCTGTGTGGTTGGGAGGAACTGAGAAGATGGAGGTTGCTCTGCTCTCCCAGGTAACAAGTGACAGGACCGAAGGAAAAGGCCTCAAATTGTACCAGGGGGAAACTCTAGATTAGATATTAGGAAAAAAAAATCTTTACTTGAAAGGATGGTTGAGCATTGGAATAGGCTGCCCAGGGAAGTGGTGGAATCACCATCCCTGGAAGGGTTCAAAAGGCATGTGGATGTGACACTGTGGTTTAGTGGGGAACTTGGCAGTGCTGGATTAACACAATCTTAGAGATAGTTTCCAACCTTAATGATTTGATGTAGGATCTTATTTTATAGGGATGAGGTGGCTAGCTCTAGCTCTTACCTATTTTTTAGCTCTTAATCTAGCTATCCTTTTAAATGCTTTTTCCTTGTTAAAAATACGAGGTATTAAATTTGAGCTCTTCTGCTGTGCATGAAGAGCTTTGTTCTTGGTAACGCTGAAGACTCACGAGTATCTGCATTTTTCAGTGCACCCTGACTTGGTGCTGATTTGATGATGTTAGCTTCATCTGCACTCATTCATACTGTTATTTTTTAAATTTTGTTTTATTTTTTATTGGTTTTGCCGTTCTGGCACAGATGACATGTTTAGTAAAGTGAGACTCAACTTCCTTATAACTCTTCAGTAGATTTTTGGGGAAGCTTCAGCAGGGATAAGTGGTTTGTAGATCACTTATTATTCATCTACCAGTGGAAGTTTGTTTTCACCAGCCACCCAGAGGAATAAACACATCAAAATTCATCAGACACTTAGCTTTGGTACATGTGTTTGTCTCATGAGGGTAACTTCATGATCCAGACTGAAGTCCAGCATTACTAGGATTGACTTTAGTTGAGCTCTTTCAACGTCCTAGGTGATGAGACTGAGACAGTCCCAGTCAGGAAAATCCGCTGAACTTCCCTAGGAAGATGCTGCTACAGCCTCTTGCCCTTTTATGGCCACTGTCCGATGTTGACTGTGGCTGTGGAGCATTCAGCCTACTGATGGCTTCCTGTTGGGGATCAGCAAATCTCCAGGGCTTTGCCTGTTCTCCTGGGGTCCAGGGTCACCCCCAAAGCCCCACAAGAAGGCTTTGCCATCGAGATGAGCCCTTGGGAAAAACTGCCCCCACTCCTGGGTGAACAGCAAACACCAAAGAAATGAGAAACTGAATGTTTGAAGTGTTATAGAAAGATAGGCTTGTAGTTTAAAAATTGCCTCATATGTTAATATGGGACCAAGATGGAGATTTTAGGGAGTTGGCCCTTTCTTCTTCCCTATTTTCCCTGCTCCCCTTCTTCTTCCCTTTTTCTGTGACCTCAGTTCCTATCAGGTAGCGACTGGTAGAGAGAATTTAGTTTAAAAAAGACCTGTTAATAATAGTGATAGTTATTGGACTTATAAACATAATAATGTACATAGAATCATTCCATTTGTTGATAAACCTTATATAAACCCTCTGTACTGTTCAACTTCGGCCATTTTCGGCACCTGGAATCAGTGGTAACACTGTGTTCCAGAACTTCTGATAACTTTATTCTAGAATAAACAACCTGAAGCAGCCCTGAAGTCTTTTGTTATTTTGTCCCTGAGATGAGAGATTGAGAAGAACAGCGTTCAGGGCACGAACCACCTTTGTGGGACCCTGCATGGGCTCTCACAGCTTCCCATCTGGAAGCTTGCCATTTTCTGACCTGTAGTTCTAGAGAGCCTCAGCCCGGTTAGTGTGACTGTATGGGAAGCAGATGGCTGACAGTAGCAAAATCATGTTTGGTATGTGTTCCCACTATAGCAGATGAGAGCAGTGCAGGAGCCTGTCTCCCTTGACTCAGATCTCCCACCAATTCATAAGACAATAATTCCTTGTAATATCTCATAAGCAAACCTAGTACTGGGATATTATTATTATGATTCAGTTTTGCTTGAAATATAGTTCGTGAGTCAAGTTTGGATAAGACAGGAGAGGAAAACACCCTCGCAATTGCTGAGCACTACTTGTACGTGTGTTCACCTTAAAGAAAGTCATTTTCTCCTCTAGCATTCGTAAAGCAGTCCAGCTGTGGTGATAATAATGAGGAAATAGAGGTTGCAGGCGCTTCATTAAAACAGCGCCTGAGCTTGTGTGTTTGTGTTGTGAAGTGAAAAAAAATATAGGAGAACTTTATGTGGAGAAGCCCCAAGGTGGGGAAATACATTTTTAGCTCTAGGGTTATGACTGGTGTTAGTGTTTGGGTGTGGTGGGGATGATGGGGTTCCTGGATTAGTATGTTTGCATAGCTGGGTTTTTTTGAATGTGTCAAGGGAACCAGGGTGAAGATTGAAAACTTTTTTTTTAGAGAATGTGGTTATGATTGAAAGCAAATAAACTCTTAATAGTCATCTTCAGGCACGGTGAGCTGCTTTCTAATTATGCTGATTATAATTGCTGAAAATATTCATAGGAACTGGTTTTGCTTACAAGAAGTATTCATCCCTCTGCATAGGGAACGAGAAAAGCACGTCTTCTGCAGCAGTGAATAGCTGTGAGAAATGCAGTTGAAGCTGAACTCTGTCCCCTGCACTGTAATTCCCAGGGCTCCCACAGATCAAATAGTGTAGAACACGAGTGTTTGGAGGGAGCGCAGCCAGAGTTTGTCCATGACCACCACCCTGCCCCTGTATCATGCAGCCTTTGGATATAAACTGACTTGCTCTGCTCTTCCTCCACTAACTGGAAGTAACAGAAATAAAATTGCTTCACACAAGAGTAAGGCAGGAGAAAGGCATGACAGCTGATTTCCAGGGTGACACAGCTTCAGAGTTTAGTGCAGCTTCAGAGATGCCCCAATGTGTTATCGCGATGTGCGTGGTTGTTGAGCCTATCATAGCTTTCTGAATGCCTGGGATGCTGAGAAACATCCCTTGGGGCTATTTCTATGGAATTTATTGACTGTTCTGTTGTAGTGCAGACTGATTCCTGCACAGACTGAGACACTGTTTTGTAGACATTGTACCCTGAGATAAATTTATTCCCTCACCCATTGTGTGGCCTGTCTATCAGAGACATGTACAATGGACCCTGGTAGCCACGGCTGGAGCCTTGATGAATTGAATGTCTGTCTTTTGAGGTTCCTGACAGCAGCTTGCTCGCTACCTACTCTGTTAAAAGGATTACCTAACCATTGCACAATCACTATGGAGACCAGATGGTCTTTTTGCCTGTTTCTTTAGACAAATTGAGTTCAGTGTTTCCTTATAAATAGATATAAGCCCCTCAAAGCCCCCCTGTTGAATGTACATTTTCTCCCAGATGAGGAATTCCAAATGTAAACTCATTGCTTGTTTGTGGTCTGTGCCTCTTGGATATGGGAAGAGAGTTCTGCTGGGTGTTGGCAATTTGTTCAGGAGCTTGGAGCTTAGGAAGTTTGTGTGTTGTCTTCTGCTAACCTTGAATCACTAGTCTTTAGTTCAATCCAAGTTGCATATGACACTTTAAAAACTGTTTACTTAGAGGAGTGCACTTAGCAGCATAGGCAAATCAAACCTGCCCAGGCAAGGGCATCATAGATAGCAAACTTCCAAATTATTAGAGAGGATAAGAAAGTTAAAAAAAATTTATTTTTTGAGTGTAAGATGAAATTTCTGTTTTACCAGATATCTTTGTGATAACAGGCATAAACTCATGTTTATAGATCTATAGTATATCATAATCTATCTCTACTAAGTGATTTATTTGCTAATATTTTTCTAGGCTTGCTGTTAAGACTGTTTTTAGTTCTAGTTTGGAACCTTTACCTCTGTTTTTTGGGAAGGTTAGCTACATACCAATGAATTCATTTAAACCCTTTCAAGGTTCTTATGCAGTAAATAGCCAGAAAATGATTCAATGAGAGCAAAACCTAGCATGTTCAAATCAAGTAACTATTCAATTGAAAATTATTAAGAGTAGCCATGGAATTTAGGCAGAAAGGAAAAATTTTGGTGGTGATGTATTAAGACTGGTTTCTAACTTAACTGCATGTTCCAAAACTGAGTCTAAGATCTTGTACTACTTATTTTCTATGGAATGTTTCAGTCCCTAAACTGCTGGTGTGTTCTATGAGATCCAGATTTGGTCCTTTTACTTTGAGTTGCAGTCTTTGTGTGCCAAGTGAAGAGCCAATACTTTCAGACTGGTTAGGAGGAGCTTGGGTCTTGTTACCACTGGGTCTGTGCAATGCTTGGTGCAGCCTTTTTCTTGTTTTACTGGTAGTTTAACTTAAAATGAGAACAAACCTAAAGAGGGAGGTTGCTGGGTGGCTGCTGGAGTGAATGTCATGGTGGCCTTTCGCTGCAAAGGTCATAGTTGGAATTCAGGCATGGGGAAGGATGAACAGATGCTGTGGGACATTGCTCTGATCAGTCTGGTCCATATTGTAGTGAACCACTACACAATACTGTGAGCTGTAATTTGTGTTCCAAAAGGAAAACTGGAGAGGGATGAAAGTTTGTCGCAACTTGTCAGTGAGAGGAGAGAAGGACAGAATTAGAAAATGAAATACTTAATGACTTATTTCTACTATTTCAATGTCAATTGTTAAAGTATGCTTATAAAAATGTATGTCTAAAGTTCAGGAATCCCCTTCATCACACTTCTCTTAATTTGTAACTTTTGATTTTTTTTTCTTTTTTATTCATTTTACATACATTTGGACTGAGGTGTGAGTTGTATTTGACTGAAAACCCTTTTTTGTCTTTTTTTTGTGTTTTTTAGGAAGGCTGTGTGCAACTCCATTCTGATTTTGGCAAGCACAGTGGCTGGCCACGAAGACAATGCAGAGCATGCTGACTGCTAACTGTACCCGTGTTTGAGAGTGTTCCTACAGGTTTGCTCTTTCTTTTATACTATACTTTTAACGTAAAAGTCCTAAGGGCTTGAAGCAGGGATGTTAAAACAGACAAACTCTAGAAGATAAGACTGTTCTTTCACAGTGGTTAATTTTGATGAAATTTTAATGAGGCAGCAGTGTATCCTCCTCCGGGTGGTAGTCTGAGATACGATGTGTAAAGAAGCATAGTGCCGATGGAAAAAGCATCTCGGTGTTGTTTCTGTACGTTACAAACACTGGAGATTAATTCTGGGTAACAAAAAGAACAGAGTGATCTTTTTTTTACTTTGGGGTGCACTTTATGTAGGTTTGAAATCTTCAGTCACCTCGGTGGGGCAATTTAACTGCTCCAGGGTGTGCTATGCACTGCAAACACCACGAGAAGCTGAAGAGCATTTTACCAAGTGAACTATCGAACTGTGCTCAGCTGAATGAACATAATTCAGTTTTGTGCTGTAGTGGAAGATGAGGCTATTTGCTAACCAAGTTTTTTTTTCGTCTGATTTTTGGCATGGGTTTTTTTTTCCTTTCTCCTAGATCAGCTCCATTTAAACACATAGCTGGGGTTTACTGAACATTTTATTGAGGCAACACTTGGTTGCACAGAAATCAGTCAAGCTGAAACTGCAGTGGGCTTGTCTGCTGGCAGAAGGCATTTCTCTGAAAGTACAGTTCACTTTACATCTAAGTTATGATTATCTTGCTGTCTCCCTTTCATTATGCCATTGTTCTTGGGAGCCAGGGATTTTGTAAGTTATAAGAAAAGGATGTTGCCAAGGGTGTGGGTGGAGGAAGGTGTTGACATGATTTCAATGGAGTAGGATTCCAGCTTTATAACAGAAGGGTAATGAACCATGGAGAAAATAGGCTTTCCAAGCTTGCCCCTAAAATAAGTTCAGTTATGAATTTAATGTTGTACATGGCTATTTAATGGAGTTTTTTTGAAACAATTGTTTCATATCATTTTTTAAATAGGCGTTTTCCTGTGTAGAGAGTAAAAATGGCCTGTTATTTTTTGCTCTTTTAGCCATTGTTTCTAATGAAACTCTTCTTAATTTAGTGGAAAATGGGGAATTCAGAAAGCCAATACAGTCTTCAGGGATCAAAAAATCATGCTGCAACTACAGCTGGTGCCAAGCAGAAGCCTTGCTCTTTGAAAATTCGCAGCATTCATGCTAAAGATGAAAAGTCTTGCTCTATGCATGGATGGGGACATACAAGCAGCGGCTCAAACTACAAATCAAGGTCCCTTGCCAGAAGCTGCCTTTCACACTTCAAGAGTAGTCAGCCCTATTCCTCTAGACTTGGTGACACTGTGATGAAGGTCTCCAAAAGCAATGTCCATGCCAAACACAGGACAAATGCCTCAGGGGACTACTGCCAAGGGAATAACTCAGTGTTTTTGCCGGAGAATGGTTTCCACTATATTGGCCTCCAAGCTGGAAGCAATCATGCTGCCTCTCGAGAATGCAATGGCCACATTTTAAATTGCTATGGAAAGAATGAGAGTCTTGCATCAGCCTCCCCATCAGAGGACAGGAGGAGTCCGAAAGTTCTCATTAAAACTCTGGGGAAGCTGGACGGTTGCTTGAGGGTCGAGTTCCACAACAGCAACAACAGCAAGGTACCAACCGAGGAGTCCAGTGGGCCAGTGCAGTTGCTAAGGTATTCCCCTGCCTTGGAATCTAAGCCAAATAACCTTCTTGACGTCAGGAGGAACTCCAGCGCAGACTGCTCTTCGAGCCATCGTCTGTCACCTACCGATTCAAGGCTTCGGTCTAGTAAAGGAAGCTCCCTCAGCTCCGAGTCTTCATGGTATGACTCCCTCTGGGGAAATGCTGGGGATATCAATGAGCTGGATGGTTCATATTTGACTAGGAGCACTCCAGATACAAGCATTCATGCCAGTTTCCCAGAAAGCGACAGCAAGAAGTCCTTCAACCAAAGTTCATCTCTTTCCTCACTCCGAGATCTCTATAAGGATACAAACTTGGAAAGCACTACTCCACCTGGGATCAGGCTGTCTGATGAGTATATTGACACTCCTGGTAGCCTAAGCAACCGTGTCTCATTTGCCTCAGACATTGATGTTCCCTCCAGGGTGGAGCAGGGAAGTCCTGCACATTACACCTCCTACACACTCCCGTGCAGAAAGTCTAAGCCCCTCGGTGAGGATGCATCCAAGAAGGACACGTTAAAGAACCGAATGCGACGCATCAGTGACTGGACGGGAAGTCTTTCAAGGAAGAAAAGGAAGCTGCAGGTATATACAAACCCCCACCTAAAAGTCTGGAAGTTGGTTTTTAGATTCCTCTTATAAGCATAGTGATTACATGATGTTTGTCTTTCTTGCAGGATGATTAATTGCTTATCTCATTTAGTAATTTGTGGAATTTTGAGAAGTACTGCATCCTTGGTGCTGTCTGAAATGTCAGCAGCAGAAATAGATACACATTATTTTGTGCAAATTTCCCTTCCTATTTTCCTATTTTGTTACCTTTTAAGTTTACTGCAATCTTTGCAGCCTAATATCTCTGAGAATTTTCTTTTGAAATTGTTACATTACTTAAAAAGTGACTTGGGTTTTAAACTTTCTTTGTATTTCAAATATGAAAATACAACCTCTCTCTATATATATGCTATGAATAAGCATACATCCTCTGAAGAGTGTGGATGGAGCAGTAGAAGGAGGACATTATAACTATCTTTGCAGATGTTCCCTGTCTGTTTTAGTGGCTTCACCACTCAGTTTTTGCTGTCCATCCATCTCTAGCAAGGCAAGCAGCTGGATTGACCAGGGGTGCTTGTTCTGCCTCCATCTCCTCTGAAGGCATTACATGGAGCAACCTCCTCCTTCCTATGTGTCAGCTTAGTTCACCAGATGGAAAAACTTGAGTTGCCATCTGGCTCCCTGGGAGATGGTAGTATGAAGAAGGAGATGGGAGGGGAGAGCAAGAGGGAGGGAAGGGATGTTTCTTTAGAAGAATTTAAGACTAATCCCATTAATAGGAATTTAGGATGCCTGTGGTCAGGAATGAAATTCTCATCTCTAGCTGCAGGCCCCAGAATTGGCTCTTTAAATACCAGACTGTGCCTGGTCTCTGTTGTGAGTTTGCAAGCTGAGATGAGACTGTTTTTTGATTTGGTTTGGTTTTCTTTCTTTTTTTCCCCTTCTTCTTCTTTTTTCTTTTTTTTCTTTTTATTTTTTTTTTCCCTGAGTCTCCCCTTGTGTTTTTCATGCAAGAACAATCACTGTTCTTCCCTAAATGAAGGATGCTCCCTTTCAGAACATTGATATGCTGGCCACTTCTGAAGTTAGCAGAGAGTGAAGGGAACGCCCACGTCTGCAACTTAGGCAGCAGCTAAGCAGTAGATCATAACACGTGCTCTATGTGGCATGTAGAGCAAATGCTGTCTTTTGAGCTGGAAATTCAGACAGGTATTGTGCTTAACCATGTGCATCTGTCATCGCAGTGTAAAACTCAGACCCTTAGGCTCAGAAATGATGTCAGCGTAAGGTTTGCTGGTGTTCATCCTAGTTGGGGGCTACAGAACTGGGAAATGAAAATGGAAGCTGTTTATTTGGATCACTTCTTTTGGGAGTTGGTGCTCATGTGCTTTATCAGGTCCTGTCTTTTCACTTTCTTACTCAGCTGTGAAAGAGAGGGCAAAAAAGCCTGGAATCATTGAAGAGCCTTAGTGCTGTGTTCCAGGATTCTTCACTGATTTCAACATCTGTAGCTGTTCTGGATTTTACTGCCAGGCTTAACATATGATTTCTGCATCCTAGACCTTTACTATGTATTACTTAGTTATGACATTTTCAGAATGGCATTTGTGGTGCGCAATTCATAGCTGTTTTGAATTCACTGTGCAATGAACTGACTTCAGACACAGCAAGGAAATTTGGCCGGCGAGATTGCATCAAGCTTGAATCAGATTCTGGTAGAAGGAAAACAGCCCTAGCTCCAAAAAATGGTGGTTTCTTAGAAAAAGGCATAGGAAATGGTTAGTCATTGATTTTAATCAGACAAGTATCCAGTGACAGGAAGGGTAAGAGGGAAGTAGTGAATGCTTTATAGTTTAGCAGTTCCTTGTGTGGCTTGATTGGTTCCTTTCCGTCTTTCACACTATGAGTAACTTGCCATGTCTTCTGGGGGTTGCTCTATTTTAGTTTGGTAATGCTTATGCTCTTACCAGGTCCCTTAGCTTAAGAACACAGAGGTGTTGTGCACGGCTCTGATCTGTCAGATGGTTAGTCTCTGTTTGTGCGACTTCATCTCGTCGAAGGCAGCATCTGTGCTCTGCTCTGAACAACGCGTCCCTTCCTCCGTACATTAGTAATGACTGGCTGTGAGTCACTTGGGCTGAACGTAGGTGAAAGCTGGAATATTTCCCTGTGAGTGGGCCTAAATGCCGGTGATAGCTGGGTAGTGCCCCCAGCTGCCCCAGTGGAAACAAATCAGCCACGACCCTGCTTCATGGGAATGAAGGCCTAGGAGGCACAGCCTTGAGGTATTGAGGCCAGATCCTTGACACTAGAAAGGCAGTGGAGTTTGTGAGCAAATTGCAGCTTAAACACAGATAGGCTTTTCTTCATCTTTTCTTCAAAGATTTTGAAGGCTCTTTCCAGACCCTCTTACTCAATGCTTGCTGATTGGCAGAGTAAATATAGTCTCAGCCAGTTTGTCCTGATGTCAGTATTGCCTGCTACATTAGTTATTCTTTCCTATTTTTTAATCTGTTATGATTTATTTAAAGGGAGAAATGGTAACTTTTTTTGGCCTGCATTTGTCGGGCTACACACACTCTCCTTGGTCTCTTGTGTTAAGATTGGAAGTCTTATTTCCTTTCCATTCTGGCACCCTTCCTCCGCACCTGTTTCAAATAATCCACAAACATTTGCATAAGGGATATTCCAGAGGAGTCCTTGGCTATGCCCTGTCCAGTTACTTGGATGTTTCCTTATGACTTGATCTGATGTGTCCTGGAATTGAGTTTGCATTTCTAATAATGGTCTTGCATCAAGACTTGCAGTCATCTCTTCCATGACCTCGCTTTCCTTGCATTAGGGTATCCTAAAGTGTTCCCTCAATGCGTCACTGGTACTCTACTGAAGCACACATCTTCATTTAGTTCAATCCATGCTGAAATGGCATTGGGTTGATGCTGTATCACAAGTGTGTGAGCTGAAAGGTCTGTGTGAGACCTGTGGACAGAATTTAGACAGACTTGTTGCACAGCCAAGTACTGCTAAAGGTGGTGGTGTAAACTCTGTGTAAGTCTACATGGAGAAAATTAGCAAATCCTCTGTAAAATGAAAATCCAGCCAGCAGAAACAGCTACTGAAGGAGGGTTCTTCAATTAAGTAAAATAGACTCACTTCAGACATCACATCTGAAATTTTATGACTTTATAAGCCACAGCCCTGAAGAGGGGTGTAAAGAGAATTTAAAAGAAAAGTACATTGAGTCAACCTATTTATTTGACTTGAAAATTGGTATTAGATTCTCCTTTTGGCTTGGGTCCTAATGAATGTAGCAGGCTGCATTGTTTCCTGTGCTATTCTTTACAGCCAATTAGTACATACGTCAGTTTGTCTAATTGGTATCTTAGCCACTTTGTCTTTTGCATTATCTATAACTATTCCAGAGTATATCTCAAACATTGAGAGATCTCCTAGAATGCAGCTGAGCAGAAGCAGTGGTAGTTTTCTATCATCACTAGATTCAACAGAGCAAAAACCAGCAGAAAGTTGCCTGGCAGGGAAACCACCTGGAGTAGCAACTTAGGTCAAACCTTTTCAGTGGTGGCATATATTGCTACAATGACAGCCTGCTCAAGGGCCAACAGAGACTGTCTGACTGCCAATTCAGTTCTTTAAGAAAAGAAAATTATAGGTGATGTTGTCCTGGTGAAGTGCATATATTAATTTTGGATTCTTTACCCGTTTTCTCTGCTCTGGTACTTCCTCATTCCTACCCTTTTTGTGTGTGAGGAGAAAATGTAGGATTTGGATAGTGGATGGTCACTGACAGTTTGCATCCCACCCTTTTCATTAATGTTTGCTGTGCCAGTAGTGGCTCTTCACAACAGACTCCTTCTATGTATTTGCCTTGTGTTGCGTCTCTTACTAGTGCTTCGGGACTGAAAGAAATACATATTCTTAATAAGCTATATACTGATGTTTTCTAGGGGACACTAGCAGTTCCTGGAGAATAGTCAAAACAATTAAAATGCTGGATTTTGGCACACAAGTACAGTGACAGTAATTAAAACAAGCATGGAGAAGGCTTTCAGTTTCCCTTTGGGATGCAGATTGTTGGCACAGTTGTATGATCCATGTTCTACAGTCGCTTGTGGCATAAATGCATTATATGCAGGGTTATATCCTGGTTTGCCACCCCATGTGCTGATCTTCCTCCCTTTGCCATATAAAAACCAGCTAAACTATTGATGTTTAGGGAGTTACTCTTGGACAACACTGATTAACATTCTGCAAGAAGATTTGAGGAAGGTGTTCTTTTGCCAGGAGAATTGGATCACCAGACGGTGATCTGAAAAGCCAGACTTAAAGTTCAGTGTACTAAAAGGGAATGTGGGTTTCAGTTCAAATTGGCTTTTGTGAGGCCACAGCCAGAAATGTCCTGCTGCTGGAAAAGTGGTTTGCCTGGCATCGCCTGGGAGGGTGTACAATCCCAGTCTTGGCTGCACACTGGAGGTCCTGATGCTATCAAAACGCAGCACAGCTTTTCTGCTGCAGTTTTGAAGAGCATCAAGTAAGAAGCAAAGAAATAAAAAAGTAGTTGTTTTCAAAGCTGTTGGTGAGAACAGCTCACAGGAGACCAATGTTTATTTACTTTGTTCTTAGTACAGTAGTCTATGAGAAGATAAATGCTTTTAGAGAGACAGTCTAAACTTGAAAGTATAATGGCTTTATTATTACCAAGGCTAATAGCTTCACTTCTTGAATCATTTATTGCAATCTCTTCTTTTTTCTTCCCTCACACTTTTACTGCAAAAGACAGTATGTCTTTTGTGTCTTATGTTCTTAAATCGTGGTTTCTTTTAAATAGCATTGGCAACACTTGAGTTCAGAAGACAATAAATGGCTCCTTAGGATGAATGGTGTGGTTCTCAACAGTGAAGGTAGTACAAGAAGCTCTTGGGTAGTAGGGAAATCTCTGTCCATCCCTGGAGCCTGGGAGAGTTGGGACATTATTTGGAAAGGCTTAAGAGAGAAGAGGTCCAATCTGCCAACAAAGTCCCATGTTGACAAGCAGCAACAAGAAATGGGACTACTCTAGCATCCATATCAAAGGCAAAGTTGAAGTCATACCATCAGGCCTGATTACTTCAAATAAAATTGGCCAGCCCTCTCAATCCAAGGGATGAAGTTGCACAGTGCAATTAGGAGAAAGGCCTGTCAGTGCATGATAAGATGATCAAGCTCTCAGGGTGTTCCCAGCAACTCAGAAAATACACAGCTCTGCACTGTGGAGACTGGATTTATGCCAATCAGCAAGTGCATCTTTCTTTTTTTAAATCACATATTGTTTTAGATTAGATTTTAGTCAATTGATCAATACTAACAAGCTTAAAATATTCTCAACTTTCGACCTTTTTTTTGTTGGTTAAGCACAGTTTGTATAAAAAATATGAAGTGGAGGTTAAAATCAGCCATGTTGTGCTCAAGCTAAACCTAGCCACCTTGCACAAATGTGATAGCACCAAAGTATCGAAAACCCTATAATAATAAAATAACCTGGCATGACACTGTTCCTGCTTTTACTCAGACAGATGTAAGCCATGGTGCCTGGGTTTCCAGTGGAGGATGTAGTTGTCTCCTGGAGTACCTCAGGTTTCAGCCAGTAGTTTCTACTGAAATTTGAGATTACTCAAAGGTGCCGGAATTACCAAAGTGCTCAGACTTAGTGATTAGGGTTTAATGGGGTTCTGCTGAAAAAAATGAAGGGTAGCAGTGGTGGAGTCAGTGGGTGAGGCGAAGGCTGTAATGTAATGGTGAAAAGATGAAGGAACTGGAGTTGGCTAAACATAAAACAAATTTAATTGACAAATGAGGTGTGTCTTTTGATCGTAGCTCTGGTGACTGATTGCAGATAAATTCCTTCTATGCACAGGAGCCAAAGTGTAAAGATGGGAGTGAATACTTTGACAGCAGAATGGATAACTTCAATACGGACACACTGGCACCATCACAGCTCTCTACTTTACTGTGGTCTCCTGGCTCCAGCCATGTCCTGTCCCAGAGAAGCGAGTCCACCAACGCAGTCAGCAGCGATGCCTTGAGGCAGAACATTTATGAGAACTTCATGCGAGAGCTGGAGATGAGCAGGATGAACTTGGAGAATACGGAGACCTCGTCAGAAACAGAAGACTCCAGTGGCGAGTCCCTTAGCTCCTTGGAGCAGCTGGATTTGTTGTATGAGAAGGAGCAAGGAGTGGTGCGCAAGGCAGGGTGGCTGTTCTTCAAACCCTTGGTGACCCTGCAGAAGGAGAAGAAGCTGGAGCTGGTCACACGACGGAAGTGGAAGCAGTACTGGGTCACACTCAAAGGTAAAACCACCATGTTGATCCTTCACCTTGGCAGCAACAGTTCTTTCCATCATGGCTCAGCAGCATTTCACACATTCTGGCTTCTGTTAGTGGGTTTAGGGGGATCAGAAAATCACACCTAACCTCACAAGGTCTACTCACCACTTAAAGAGTAGCATGTGCCTAAGCAGCCTGCTGAACTGAGGTGCTGCTCAATGTCTTTGGGATTGCGTGTGCAGCCTTGTGTTTCATACCATAGTGGGAGTTGTTTTGTCTGACTTCCTAGTTTGTGTATTCACATCAGATTGGGAATTTAAAATATACTCTTGGGTGTTTGGAGGTCAAAGACAAAACTGAACCAAAATTTAAGGGTTGGGAGAAGTCGCTGGTGTGCAATTCCTTGTTACAGACACATAGTTCCTTAGGCTCTGCTATGAAATTTACTTAAAGATGAGGTAGGTTAATGTAAAAATGTTTAGTTCATTTCTAGCCCTTTAGGTGGCAATTTAATGAGGAGGTGAACTCCTTGTGCCAGAGCATTTACACAGACAAATGTGTGGTTCAAAGCAGAGGGAGCTGAAGCAGCAGCAGGAGAAGCCATGTAGTGCCCAAGGCATAGTTGCCACGGACCATTCCCAGGACTTGCAGGTCTCCCTCTTTTCCCTGGGTAGTCTTTCACCTTCCCCGCTCCCAGCAATAGCTCTTCTGGCTTTTGGCATGCCCAGCTTCCCATCTCCTGCAGCTGCTTCCCTTGTGAAAGCAGCCCCATGGGAAGGGAATCTGCGCAAAGGGGCTGCTGCAGGTGTGATTGTTGTCTGCTCCATTTATGGCTCAGAGGGTGCTGCAAGAAGTGTATGGGTGTCAGGAAGTGTGAGAAGGAAAATGACATCTATTGTGGGGAGGAGGGGAAATTTAATGGGTGAGTTCATAGGCCTTTTTTAAAATTTTGAATTGCATCCAAAGGATTTGCCTTTCAGGAAATATAATACTAAGTTAATGAGTAAGGAAATGATCAAACTTGATAATTTCCTATCATATCTGGGATTAGAGGAGAGAAAATAACAACTTTCCCACAGGTTGCCCTTTTTAAAATTGTGCATGGGTGTAGACCTGAAGAAAAATGAACAGCAAACAGCAAGTGCTGGTAATGTTACCCTTGATAGTGCTGATTTAAAAGAAGCAAACTTGCTAAAATGAGGCAATTCTACCTAATAATTCAGAGACTTGTTATCAAAGGATTGAAATGTAGGCAAGCTTAACAGTTTAAATCACTTGCCCTGATCATCAGATAGCATGATTCATGCTTACAAGCAGTGTATACAAAGGGAAAAACAGTACCTGAATTCCACCCTTTTATTGTGTGTGTGTGTTATGGAGTACAACTATAGCTTGATCTGCCTCTTCTAAAATTCAGTTTCTAAAGAATCCTATCAAAACTCTAAACTGAAATATATCACATACTAGTATTTTGTGCATTTTTGGGATAATGAGGCTCTGGCAAGGAATTTAGGTGTATCATGTTCATTTTTTTGCTTTAAAATTGGCTTATTGGCTAAGTAGCCTTGAAGAAGCTACTACCCTCATTTCCACAGATACAAAAAAGGAATAATAAAATCCTTTGTAAAAAGCTTTATTAGCTTCTAATATTATAAGTGTTAGATACAATGCTTAGTACTTCAGTGGTTGATATGGCTGCATTCATGGTAACAAGTCTCTTCCACTTTGTTAGGTGTTTTAAATATACATTCCTTATTTCCTTGATCTCTTACCTTTATTGTCCTGTGGAGACTTCTGATGCCAAAATAAACTTGCCTGTCTGGATATCAAGGCGTACTTCTGTTTTCATAATATGCTATATCAAGATCAAGGCGCTTGCTTTGGTTCTCTTTATACAGGTTTTTGAATAAATCTGTATTTAATTTTTTCTTGAAGTTTATAGCCAAGGTATTTTAAAGCATGACTTAAAATAGCCACATATGTAAATGGAGAACAGCATGTTTCTTTGCACTCTGTTGAGATGTGTTTAATTACAAATATGCAGAAGGCTTATAACCATCTGGTTACCTGCCAGACTTAAAAGTACAAATGTCCTGGGGCCTCTGCTCCCCTTTCACGGCCACCAAGACCTGAGCCTGAATAGTAACCATGGACCAAGAGGAACTCTCTTTTCCACGTGTCCTGTCCAATTAATTTACTTTAACGAGGGAAATTGCTTTCCTGTTGCCTTCCCCCTTCAGTTCAAGATTTAATTAAAATACTTAGACAATAATCAGTCCCAGTGGGTCTGACAGAACTTCTGAAACTAGCTGCTTCCAGGTATCACTGGACTTGACCCAAAGATATACCTGGGGTGCCATACATGCAAGCATACATGCATGACCTTCAAAATTTTTTATTTATGTACATGTAAACTTTCAGGATAAAATATGACTTATCTTCAATTAGAGCAGATTGGAGAAATATGGGACTTTAAAATAGAAATTAGTATGCACTTTCCTAAAATGCAGAAGTAGAAGTGGTTGTATATTGCTGCTGCTGCTGAATTTTTGTTTAGCTTGCCCTGTTGTGTTCGAATGCCATTTCTGATATGCAGAGTGTAACAAACCATGTCCTTTTTTCCAACTGCAGTCATCTCCAAGTGTTTCAGTGGCATAAAGAAGATAAAGTGAGGGCTCCCCACAGGAAAAGATAGGACCATCTCTATAGGATTTGTTCTTACCCAAAATATTCTGCCAGTCACTTTGTAAAGTAATAGGAAAAGGTGCACCTATGTAGTATAGTGGTATTTATATGTATTTGATTACATAGAAACTTACTTACTAAAAACCTTTCAGTCAACAGGTGATTTGATCAGAAATCTCTGATACCTGTTTCCCTTTGTAATGATCTTTTAGAAGTGCAGTTCAGTCCATGACCCCTTGAACAGGCAAATTGGTGTGTCCCAGAGGACAGTGGGTTATAGCATGAGGCAGGAAGGAAAAGCTGGCAGGGGTGGAGAGGACAGGCCCTTCCTGAGACAGCTTCACTCCCAAAGGCAACACTGCACTGTTGTCATACTGCTGTGGGCTAGGATCAAGTGTCCTCTGCTGGGATCAAGTCTCTTCCACTGTCCTCCAGAAGTAATTCCGCTTGTTACACTTGGGATTGTCATCATCAAGGATGAAATTTTTTTTCTGGATGCAAGCTTCATACCTTAGATATTACACTATTTACAAGACTGAACATGCTCAAACCCAGCCCCTTTAAACTGTTTTAAATTACTCAAAATTGTCTGAGTCTCCAATTTTCGGCTAGATTCAAGGAAATCGGGTTTAAATTTGAGAAGTTTATTTACTAAGCGTGTTGTAGAAGACAAAAGATTCTGCAAATCTTTTCAACAAATACAAAGATTTCTTAAGTGGCTGTTATGAGAGAGTTGGTTCAATTTAATAAAGAAATACAGAAGCTGATTTAAATAACCAGGAGTTAATCTCTTTTACATGCCTTAACATTTTAATAGGCTGAGTTTACTGATAGAATATTGTGGGTCAGAAAGGCGTTGTAGTCCAACTCCCCTGCCATTGGCAGAGACAACTTTCACTAGACCAGATTACTCAAACTCCATTCTACACTAACCCTTGGATGCTTCCTTATTGAGGTGTCCTCATTTATTTAAGTCCATAGATGTTTGTTGTGTCCCTATTAGATATCCATTTCACCTTTTCATTGGCAAATTCATCATTAACTTTGCCTATTTTTCTGTGCAGATGATCTTGCAGTTTTGTCTGTTTCTGAAGAGGAGCAGAACTGCTGTTCCCTGACTCTGAAGGGTGTCTTAATCCACAAAAACATTAATAAAATGTTGGGAAGTTGATGACTTACTTTTCTCCTTACATTTTTTTGTCCCTCTGAACTGCAAAAGGTTGTACTCTGCTATTTTACGAGACCTATGGAAGGAACTCGATGGAGCAGAGCAGTTTGCCTCGATACGCCCTGTTTGCAGAAGACAGTATAGTTCAGTCTGTTCCAGAACATCCCAAGAAAGAAAATGTGTTCTGTCTCAGCAATTCTTTTGGAGATGTCTACCTATTTCAGGTAACAGGATGCATGCATAACTTTGTGGTTGTTTCTGTTTTAGGATGTGTTTGTGACTCTACACATGTATGTATATGATTGTATATACACACACACACACATCATATTTGTGCCTTTGACTTAAAAATAGCACAACTGCACTGTTGCATTACACTATTATAATGTTAGATGTATGATATGACTTCAGGTATTACACTAGTTGGCTCAGTCACTTATGGTTCAGAAACAAAAAGAACAAGGATCACAAATCTGCAAGAAACTCTGGATACCTGGTTGATCACAAGCTTCTAAAAAATCAACTTAATTATCAAATTTTTGCACATCTGTTATTCCACCCTTACAGAATGGTGTGCTCAGCCCTGAATCTGGTGGCCACAGAGAGTTGGATTGAGCAAGATACTCAAGAAAGAAAGCTCAAAATAGTCAAAATACATTGGCTGCTCAAGTGCACCACTGGAAATGTTAAGAACATTAACATTAACATAACATTAACATTAATGTTAAGAACATTGTGTGGAACTGCCTGCATAGAAACATGTTGATTCATAGGCACACTTGTACCTGTCTCCAGAGGCAGTTTGTGCAGATTGCATTCTCTTTACCTCAGTGTTGCCTCTCCACTAACTTGGCACTTTTTAAGTAAGCAAATACCTCTCTTCGGAATCTCACATATAAAATCTTCTCTTCTGTCACGGAAGTGAAGATTTGTCTTTGATATCTT
Organism: Vireo altiloquus; assembly: GCA_013396875.1. Classification (NCBI taxonomy): domain Eukaryota; kingdom Metazoa; phylum Chordata; class Aves; order Passeriformes; family Vireonidae; genus Vireo; species Vireo altiloquus. Next base: position 149,136 of record VZRF01015548.1, on the reverse strand, counting down.
GTAGGGTTTACTTTAATTATCTGGAGGGATGAAAAATGCAAGTCACATTTTTCCCACAGCTTCTGTGGCTCTTGTGCTCCTAGGGCTTTCAGACCTCGCAGGTCTAAGAGGCAGAAGCTGAAGGCTGGAGACAAAAAGACCAGAAAATCTCACACTTCCTTTATTTACACAGTTCTAAGGAAAACCTTATTTCACTTGGTCAAGATGAAGTGCCTAAGATGACAGTGAACCCATCAAGCACTTCATGTCCTAGAGCTGTTGATTTTTTTTTTTGTCTCATATCTCCTCATAATGTTGCACCATTGATTGGTTTCACAGGCAACAAGCCAGACAGACCTGGAAAACTGGGTTACCGCCATACATTCAGCCTGTGCTTCCCTCTTTGCGAAGAAACTTGGGAAAGAGGACACTGTCAGGCTGCTGAAAAATCAAACCAAGAGTCTCTTCCAGAAGATTGACATGGATGGCAAAATGAAAAAGATGGCTGAGTTGCAGCTTTCAATTGTTAGCGACCCAAAAAACAGAAAGGCCATAGAAAATCAGGTACTGGAAACTATTTTTTTACGAGAGCATATTTATAATTACTTCTTTGGTCTCTACTTGTGCTTTCTAGGCCTGAGACTAATTGTCTTGGGCACAGCTGCCACAGTGGTTGTAATTATTGCCAGGTTTCTACAGCAATCCAGAGTGATGCAGAAGGTAGGCTCCTCAAAGCCAAGCATCAGACTGGTCTGTTTCATGAGCACAAAGCTATTTCTTTTCTCTTCTGTGAAAATGGAATTTATTTTCACTGTCTTATGTTAATGATATCTAGCTGTTACATTGCATACCACAGAATATACAGTATGTTCTGTGAATAATTTATTACTGTATTGCAGAAGAGATTGAAGAGTAGGTATTTGGCAATATTGTTCTGCACCTTAAGACAGGACATGAAGAATACTTAGTCTTTCCTCCAACTTTATTTGCATAGTGGCAGACAAAACCATGTGCTTCCATTTGAAATTTTGCCTTGACCAGTGATCACCTGATGGTCTGTGTGGTGGTCAACGAACATGAAGCCTTACTCTGCTCTCACTTCTAGCATGTGAACCAGGAATCACTCCAGGGATACCTTATGGAAATACATTTTGCAGTGTTGATGTCTTGCCCCTGCCCCCAGTTTTGCAGGTAGTAACTGCAAAAAGATGCCTTAATTATTTAGACATGCTTAGTATTCAGGCAAAGACCTCGCTACCCACGGCCTAGTGTGCACTAAACTTGTCTAGTAGTTTAGCCTACATAAGTCTGTGGACTGAGGCTGCTGTATCTTTAGTTTTATTAGGCCATTTACAGAAGACTTCTGATAATTTGAATGATTGACTGATCTTGGAGAGCCCTTTCCAGTCAGAGTAACTATTCCTCTGTCAGTACTTCATGCTGTGTATTATGGCCCCTCGAATAGCAAGTGAAGTTTACTTCCTTTGAACCAATACACATAATTATTTTTCTTTGGTTAGCGAAACACTTGTAGTTTCAGGAATTTGATGCTTATACTATTTAAAATTCTTACTCTACTGGCTTGGACCTGATGAATAGCAGACTGACTGGTCTGACTTCACTGCCAAGCTTTTGTGGCACACTTGAGTCTGAAGCTGTATGGGCAGAGTTCAAGTAACATGCAGGTTTGTGTAGGGATTTGTGGTGCAGATGTTCATAAGCCCTTTGAGTGCTCAGATGTTCATAATTTGTTTCCAGGTCACTTTATTTTGTGATCCAGAGCTGAATGAGGTGAATGGAGGAGGAAGAATGTTAAGCATCCTTTTATTGCAGTAGGCTTTGAGACCTAAAAATATACAGATTTCTGTAGATGACTAGTGCTTGTAACATGATGCACTGAGGAAAAATCCTGATGGATATTGACTTAATTTATCCCTCTCTCATCAGATATTCCTGTTAGTAGTTAATTTAGAGTCAACTGAAGAGTATTAATAATCTATCTTAATATCTGCTAATTAGATGTTCTATCCTTGAAGAACTGCCATTGTTTTCCAGCTCTGGAAGAAGATGGCTTCATTCTGTAGAACTGAAATCCATCTCTAGAGCTGCAGAAAATTTATTCCTGTTAATCTTCTGTCTATGTGTGTCTCAGAACATTGAATGGGGGCAGACTGTTGACACAAAGAATGAAACGGATCATTGCAAACATGCACTGGTTAGCAAAAAATAAATTTATAATAAGACTTTTCTCCATTCTTGATCCCTTTGATCTCTTTAAAATCTCTCCTTACAATTGCCTAAGGTTTGCTGGCAAAGTCACTTCAGAGAAAAGTCAATAGATAACTGTCTGATTGGCTTTTGCAAAGAAAAAAGAAAATCTTGAAGTAATTAGTCACCAAGAATTCTTAGTATACTTAGTAAGTTAATGATGTTGAGGAAATGTTATTCCTGAGGAAATAGTTTGCATATATGTAGCTGTTGTTGTTTAGTAACTCTGGTTGTTTAGTTGTCTTCTGCCTATTTTGAGTAACAAGAGAATATAAATTCCGGTTTTGGTTTTGTGTAAATTTGATGGTGTTTCAATCATGTGCCAGATATGATTCCTTCATGCTGAAGTACATAGTATTGCCAATAATGTATTTCATAAGCGTGCCATACATGTGCTGGAAATTTTCACTGGTGATTTATTTTGGGAAGCCAGCGCAAATAGTGTGATTGACTTCAGAAGGACTGCAGTGGCTTTTTATGTAGAAAGACTTATTTTCACTGGGGTATTATCTTGAAAGCTCTGATGTCTATAGCCCTTCTTATTTTCCTTCCTCTTCCTCAGGAAAGCAACCACCAAACATCAACTTGCTCTTTTCTTTTACTTCTGTATTGACTTAAAACCCATATTTGTCTGCTGAAGACTTAATAATTCTCAGGGCTTTACAATTATCACCACACACCTCAAAGGCAGTTGTACTAAGGAAACCTGCACTTCTAAGGTTGTTATTTTGATATACTTACATGCTTCTTTTTGGTGTCCAGCAAATGGACTGGAGAAGCTCATGTGATACTGTCTGGTAAATTTTGTGAATTTGAAGGCAATCAGTTGATAAAACAGTGCTAAACAGAAGTACAAACAAACAAAAATACAAAGAAAATACAGTTTTTCTAGAGATATTGTTGTTTTATATTGTTGCTGTCAAACTGGTTGGGAAATGTTTTCAGTCTTGTGGCTTACATGAGACATTCTCTCTATCTGAGTTTATTGGCCCAATAACAATAACAATAACAATAACAGACTTTGTAAGCATTTAAGAGAAAATGCCCTTCACATACCCTTCACATTGGGTAATGCTGGTCAGTTTAGAAGAGATTAATGAAGCATCTGCAAGAGCAGTGTAAATACAGCAGCCCCTGGCAGTGTGGCTGGAAATCTCAAGTCTGCACATGCTGCCTACAGCCACGTACATTTTTATAACTATGTGAAATAAATACATTGTGTGTGATGGTATTCTCCCAACATGTAACTTCTCCCCTAAAGTGATGAGAATTAGGACAAAAGGTAGCAAGTTTAAAAATCTCGAGTGCCGAGATGAATTTCAAAGCCTTTCTTTAAAACATTTTCAGTTTTCCTACATGTTTAACCTGCTAGAGAAACCACAGTGTTTGCTGCGAATATGGAGCCCTGTCAAACTGTTAGTGAAAGGGTTTATTAGCATTTATTCAGAGCTCTTTTAACAAAATATTGCATGTTAAGTCAGAAGTCAGCTGCCTCTGCCTGCAGAACTGGTTTTAATGGGGTGGAAAATCTATCTTGCAAGAGAGGGCACTGCAGCCCTGGGTGTAATTGTTTATGTGCTTGGTACATAAGTCTATCCTGATGTCTCACTTTAGAACAATAGTATGATTAATAGTTGCTTGAAAGCATTATGGAGTTTTGTCTTCAAATTTTAATATGTTGGTATAATCATGTTTTCCAAGCTATTCAGAGGTTTCTGATGTGATTCATATTTTCTCTGCATATGATTCTTAACTTGTCAGAGGGTTAGGAACATGTGTATTTACTTTTAGGCACTGAAATGGTGAAGCATTAATGAGAAGAACAGGCACATGCTTGGAGATACTTTTTTTGTAAGTTTTCGTATGTGTCCTCCATCTAAAAGTAGTTTGTCTGTCACCATCAAAAAAACCCAAAGGGATCAGTGAGACAGTGGTCTGTTTATTTGGGGTAGTCATTAAATCCGTTAGTACCTTTCTTCTTTCTTCCTTTTCCTGTAGTGGTCTTCAGCTTTTTACAAAGGGCATAACTTCAGTTCTTTGTTTTTAAAATTTACTTGACTCTTTCTCTTTTCTTTCACACTTGAAGGAAGATGATTGGAATAGGTCTGGGAATTTTTTCTTCAGGCTCCACAAAGCCCAAATTTCATGTCTTAACTTTCCGTGTAGCATCTGATGAAATATTTTCTGCCACTGAGATCCAAATTCTCAACAGCCCTCAAAGAGAGTTCTTTTTGGGGAGCTTTGCTAGAACATGCCATCATTGCTGCAAAAAAAATCAACTGGAATCTCAATACATAGTAACTTTTCATTCCTCCATATCCTCTTTAACAAAAAAAAAAAAACAACAAAACCACATTGTTCAAGTTTGATAGAACAGATCTTCAGTTTGTGTGGTCTTAAAACTGGCTAAAGCAGAGCTCTGTTTTCTGAGAGGTTGTTTCAATTTCTTTCCAGGTGTTACTCTTCTGTAGGCATGGTCCTTCCCTGAATCATTAGCAAAATATTTCTCTTTAGTAGTAGTAGACTGGGAGCGAAGTGAGTACACAGACAGAAAGTTAGGGAATTTCATCTCCATTCTCTCTGCACTGTTGTTACTGTTTTACAGATGGGTGAATTTCCCTCTTTGTTTTGCAAAGATTTAGCATAAAATAATGAAAAATGAATGTGGAGTTGCATAGCATTATCTCATACAATGGAGCTGGTGGGGGGGAATGTGTGCAGAAAGAGCTGGTGGTCTGGGTTTTGGGGAGGGGCAGCTGGGTAATAAAATTCAGTGGCTTCCTTGCTTACGTCCCTAGCTATAGACATTCATGTGGTACCACCAATTTCAATCGGATTATCAGCAAGATGTAAATCAGGTACAGGTGTTTGCACTTTTGTGCTATCAGTGGTATTGGGAATAAGATTTCCTCTGTCTATTTTGGTTAAAAATTATGAAAATTCTGTTCTTCCAATGCAACCAAAAAGATGACATTTATTGTAAAAAAACTCAGTTGCCTTGTTATTTCAGGAAGATTTCTTAACCTTTTTTAAGTCACCCTGCAGAATGAAGGATAAAGTGTTGCTAATTGATCATGAGTGTTGTTGTACTCTATTACAATGCCTTTTTTATTTCTTTAAACTAAAAGTTATGATAGCATCTCAGTAGTGTTTTTTAAAGTAATGGAATTTCTGGAAGAGTGATGTTTTTTCTTCTCTGAGTTCTCTTTAGGAAGTAATGACAATAAAAATCTGTTCCTTGTCCCCAGAAACCAAGTGACTCATTTTTCCAGATGGATACAATATGAATTGTGTCTGAGAACCAGGGACTGGAATGCAAAGAGTTTGGTGTTGTTTGTAATGTGGTTGAAAAGCTGTACATATAAAACAGCAGCAGAAGTTTCTTCTCAATTCGCAGAGTTCCCTACATCAGCTTCCAGAGACACTTTCCATCTGGAAACAAGATATTGTGTAGGGAAAAATTGAGAATTTTTATTGCTATAGATAGTGAATTGTGTCAGCAAGGCCCTCGTGCTTCTGCATGGTATAAGAACAACTACTAAATAAAATCAATTTTGAAGGCTTAAGCATTGAGAGAAGGCCCTCCTTCCTGTGCATCTTTTCTTTTGTGCTGCTTTGAATAGGTGCCAAGTGAAAAGCTGGTGTTCTGTTATCAGGTGAGCAGTCCAGGAAGTTTTTTCCATCCTTCTTCTAGGTCCTTGAAGCATTGTTACATTGAATTGATACGATGTCATTTCTGGCCTGGATTTACACCATTCACACACCAGTTTGGGTTTTATTATACTGAGCTCTTTTTGCTTTGTACAGAACACGTGTTTGCAAATGAGACACTTCTTGCTCAGCCTCCCAAAGATACTGTTTGCACTGTAGTGTATGAAGGACAAGGAGCGAGGGGACATCCCTGAGCCCACACTATCTTCGCTGGGGCTGTTGAGGCCTTCCTGTTCACAGTCTGCAAATCCTAAACCTCTTCCAGCTGAGGTGCTGGTGCCACTGTAAATGTTACCTGCAGACAGAACTGTAGAGCATGTAGGAACTATGGATCCCCAAATCACCTACTGGAAACCATTGGTCTGTATATATTTACCCCTTGCTTTTCCCAAGCTCCCACTTTAAAATTTAGCTTTAGAAAACCTATCAGGTTTATTGACCTGGGAGAGACCTGCTTTCAAACAACTTTCTTTAGCTCCTCTGTGTGCAAGACTTAAAATATCATTAATTTGCAATTGTTTCTTAGTGTCTGAACAGATTTTTCACTAACCTGGAGAAGAATTGACTATTTATGTTCTGAAAATGATCATTACAGCAAGTACTGCCAGTACCATGCTGATGTTCCTTTGTGTGTTAACTCATTCCAGCACTAAGTCTTTGATGCAAAAGCTTATCCCCTCACGTAATTACTGTCGTGTCCTTGCACCAGGCTTCCTTGCATGAATTCTCCTGGTGGCCCAGGCTAAATAATTGTCAAGGCTTTTCACATATTATTCCTTTTTATCTCTCTACCACAGCTTCCTTTTCCAGTCTACCTTAGAGGATCCAACTAGGTTCAATACATTTATTTGAGTGGCCCCTCCCTTGCCTTTCTACCAAGCTCTTTCATGCTACCACTAAACCAAGAAATCCTTGCTTAACATTTTCCTGGACTGACAATGACATCCTCCCTTTCCTCTGGAAAAACCCTTTAATGCTTTTCACATTTCATGTGTGTTCACTTTTCTTGGTATGCCTCACTTCAGGCAATATCTATTACCTCTTTTCGGACTCACTTCATGCTGCTGTTAGCCTTTATTGCCCATTCCTGCTCCCACAGCTGTCTGCTGCATCCTCTTTTTCCTGTTTGCTTTCGAGCAGATTTCAAAAGGGCCATCTTGTCTGTTCATGATGAAGTTAAGTCCTTGAGCTTTCTTTCGGGTAGTCCTCCCACGTGTGGCAGAGATTTGCCCCGCACAATAGCAGAATAGGGATTGCAGCAGCGAGCCTGTAGGCTGCAAATTAACTTCATGGACCAGGTCATACTGTGCTTTGAAGTTTTTGCTTTTTTATTTGTGTGCTTCTCCTGTTTAGTCTTCCAGAATATAAATCTCTAGGAAGAATTATCATAGTTTAAAAGGCTTAGACAAATAGCAGCTGGTATTGGTTCATGGTCTCCAATTGGTTCCAGACATCCCTGGTTTTGATAAGACTACAAGACAATCCCAGAAATTCCTTGCCTACAGCTTTTGCTAATGCCATTAAATGTAACATTGTGATTACTGATGCTTTTGGAGCTGATTAGCTAGTATCCTGTGTGACTGATAAACACTGTAATTAAATTATTTGTTCAGAATGCCCCCATATTGTACTCCACTTCCCCTTCTTAGATTATCTTTATTTTAAAATACAACTTCATGCAAATATTTAATGGGAATTTTGAGGAAGGCCTAAGGTACACAAGGATGCCTGTGCTAAGCCTGTGTTCAACGAGGACAGGATGCTACACCAGCAGTGCTCAGAACAAGACTTGCTCTGTTCCTAAGCTATTAAAAGTTGACTTGGCTCTGTACCCACAGAGGTGTTATCTCGAAGGGAAAGACATTACCTGAGCTTGTCGCTTTTGGCTTTGTGCAAAGCTGACAGCCATGTTTTCATTCTAGCTGTATGTTGACACAGAGAAAGAGCTCATCTCTCAGTCTCCTATTGGAGTTGTCCCATGCGTAAAGTACTGGCAAGCAGAAAAATGCTCTGTGAGAAGTGTCTGAGAGCACAAAGAAAGTAAAAAAAAAAAAAAAAAAGAAATGATCAAAAAGATTATCCTTTCTGGAGTGTAGAGGATGCATGTTTCAAATGTCTGTGATGAGAGATTAGACAAGGCATGTTCGTTATGTGTAAGTCTCTTTTCACTAGACTTCTGAGAATTGATCTCATTATAAACTTTTGTAAATTCTCTCTTTTGCATTTAATAGTCACTCTGAGAAAGATTTTTTAAGTGTAATGGAAATTACAATTTTGCATTCATACCTGTACAAAATGGTATACTGTCTTCCATTTCTTCACCCTACTCACCAACTAAGATTTACCCCTTACTTCCAAAAATAACTGATGGCACAATTTGTGAGCACGTGTGCAAGGAAGCTGGCTTTTGGGTAAGGTCTCTGTCGATTGTAGCACAAACCTTAGCACTGTTTTGCTGACAGGGCCTGTTTCGCCCTTTCATTACTCGCTTCTTCAATCTTGAAAGTAAAGTGGCAAAATACTTGTTTAATTCTTGAAATATTTGGCAGCATTATTAAGAAACTGAACTAATTTTACTTCTTAATGAGCCTAAAGGGCATAGTCCACCTGAGGTTTTCACATTTGTCAGCGTGTTTCCCGAGTCACAAAGGTGCTTGTCCCAGCCTTGGCTAATCTCAGTGTGAGGTGAAAATGTCCTGAGCACGTGGGGACAGGCAGGTGTGCCTGCAAAAGATATGAAGCCAGCGCTCATTAGAGGAAACATGATGAACTTCCTCCACAGCCCTAAAGCACCTGTTGAACAGGCAACGTGCAGTGATTGGAGCTGACATTGGAAGATCAGTATTGTCAGGGGATTTCAACAGACTTTAGCACAGAGTCTTGGTGTACCTTGACCTAATGGACATGCCTTTTCTGCCTTCTCGTGTATCGATGTGCCTTTTTTATTTGTACTGAATATTGGTGTTAATGTATGTTGCACATTAATTGTACAACCTACAGGGCAGATTTTTGCTGCAACTACTGGTATGTAAGTTGGGGAAATGAAGAGCAAAATTTGACTTTGGTGCAGTGCCTAGAAATATATGTTTAAATAAGTGTGTATGTTTTAAATGAGTGTGAATATGTTTGTTTAAATGAGTGTGTATCTACACAAATATTTTAAATCTGTCATCTAAACCTTGAATCAGAGCTTTGTCTAGTAGATATTTGAGTCTTCACTTTCCTGATTTTATATTAAAACTGGATTAAGTTGTTGCATCTTCGTGTACCTGTGCTAGATATGTTTTAAGAATTGCGTGTTTTCATTCCTGCTTTTGGTCCAGTGATGTGTATTGAGTCTATATAGCTGCTTTTTGCAGTTTGCCTGAGTATAATCATGTCTTACCCTATTAGTCAGAGCAAGAACCATGAGTATTGTCTCCTGTTTACAGTTAGAGGAGCCATAGAATGGTAGTAAAGAATGAACAGAACCTACCACTGGAGCTACTTTTCTTTGCACAGTTTGTTAGAGTAGCTGTGCCACTTTGTTTTCAGCCAGCCAGCTGCACAATCTAGGCTAAAGAAACCAAGACTAATTTTCAGAAAGGAGGAGATGATGGGAGGGAAGAAGGGGAAAAAAAAGAAAAGGCCTTTGTGAACCACAGGGTTGTGTTTTTATGTAACTGTTTTTGTGGCTATCAAACTACCCGAAGTTCATGGTATGTTCATCTTGTCAGTATGTGTTTAAGACCACCAGCTTTGTTTTATTTCAAGTCATCTTTTGGGTTGATGTAACACAATATGACTGAATGTGTTTTGGCAGGGAATAACTAACCTAATCCATATACTACCAGATGAAAGCAATTTACTATGGGTTTGGGGAAGAGCTCGAATTTTCAGTGCAGCCCACAAAGACATTTTCCCCCTATTTAATTGTCCCTTTTTATATCTAAATAGATCCAGCAATGGGAACAGAACCTGGAAAAATTTAACATGGACCTTTTCCGAATGCGATGTTACCTATCCAGTTTGCAAGGTGGGGAGCTCCCAAACCCAAAAAGCCTTTTGGCTGCTGCCAGTCGTCCTTCAAAATTGGCACTGGGGAGGCTCGGCATTTTCTCTGTCTCATCCTTCCATGCACTGGTAAGTCCGAATGCACTTTCATGGATGTGTTACAGAAAAACACCGTGTGCTTAGATGTGGAATTGTGCTGGGATAATACATGGCTGCACCCACATGCATTGCTCAGACAGCCCTCTTCCCTTCTCACCCTTTCTGCCTGTTCCTTGACTGCAAATAAATTTTCCTCTACAGGATATGGCCATGACTTTGTTTTTTTGGCCTCAAAGGACTCCAGACTTGGAGTCCCTCCTAAAAAGGAAGTATTCTTAGAATAGGCTAAAACTAGAGACAATTCAAAATTATATATCACTTTTTTTAAGAACTGTGGGCTGTGTTTCTAAAGAATGAGTGAGATCCTCAGCTGCTGTAACCTATTGTCACCCCGTTGGCTTCAAGGGAAGCACAGCAGTAGCAGGTTGCTCTTTGACCTTGGCAGGGCTGCAAGGCTGATCTTGGCAGAGAGGCCTGGACCACATTTGCTGCATGTGAAGTGTTAGTAGTAGTACTCAAAGTCCCATCAGGGAATGTGTTCCTCTCTGCCACTGTTTTTATCTATGTGGTTTGTGCCATTCCTTGTTAATAACTCAATGCCACAGCACATTCATCTCCTATGTTTGGCAATTTTCAGTCTGTCTTCCTCAAGCAATTTTATATATGAATGATAGGTTATCATTCTTCTTCGGAGCCTTTTCATTAGCTTCTTTTGTTTTACAGAGCAGTATTTTCTCAGATTCTCCCTTCCTATGACTTCTAATTTTGCCCCATGACAAAAAAATTATTCTTCCACGCCACTGGAATACTGAAACAAGTATCACTGCTGAAAGCTTGAAACACTGTCCTTGCACTTTGACATGTTACATTGAGATGAACTGAAGTAACCCTCATTTGATGCTGCAGGTTGAAATAACTGTCGATATTTTGCTGTTATAAAAGTGATGCAGGAAGGTCTGTCTCTGTGTTTAAATAGATCTGCTCCAGGGATGAAGCTGCTCTCAGGAAACGTACTCTGTCTCTGTCGCAAAGGGTTCGAAATAAGAAGGGTTTATTTTCCTCTCTAAAAGGACTGGACACGTTGGCAAGAAAAGGAAAAGAAAAGCGACCTTCCATAACTCAGGTAGATCATAATTATTTGCTGGGGATAGCACGGAATGGCTTGTTTCTCCTCGGGTTCATTCTGCAAGATGTTGTTAGTACACAGGGTAGAAGACATCTGTCAAACCTGCGTCCAAGGTTTCAGTAGGGGTGGCACACTTGCAATGGGATCACTTGCTAAGAGTATATATCTAATTTGAGGGGTTTTTGTGATAAATAAGATTGAGAGATGACAGATTTTGACACAGTAATTTAATTATCATGAGCATAAGACCATCAGGTTGGAATTTATAACAAAACTTCCCTTATGGCACATTGCAAACTGTTTGGTAGTAGGGTTTCTTTCAAGATTTTTCAAGTTTCTTTCAAGACTATTTCAAGATAGTCTATATGCACAGTCCTTAGTGTGTGCTTGTTTGTGACTGGGACTCTGAAGCACTGTTGCTATTCAGTATAGAGTGACATAGATGAGTCTTCAAGGAAAAAAGACTGCTGCAAAACCAGCCATCTTTGGTGTGGCCTCTTAAAACAACACACACCGCCTGCACGTACATTTTAGCACCAGGAGAAGACTGCTGCCATGCTGGGAGTCAGCTCTCAGTATAGACAGCTGACAAATAATGCCAGACTAGTTTACTGCAGGGTCAGGCTAGCTCTTGGGAGAAGGGCTGTGCTGGTGTGTGGCCCCATTGAAGGGCTGCATTGCTGGTGAAACCACAGCGTATTTTTCTCTTTCTGGAACTAATGTCCCATGCTCACATTTTTGCAAGCTCCACACTTCAGGAGTCTGTGTCTTCTCAGTAAAAGCTCAGTTATATGTGAAACAATAATTTGCTGCCTTTTCCCTGAAAAAAAGGTAAATAAGAGCAGAGACACTTCTTGACAGTGAGGCAGAAGTTACAGAGATGCATTCTCACTCAGAACACTACTGTTTTCACTGGCCTCTGCCGTGTCTGCTGTTACAAAGCAGCATTTTGTGCATTGTTCATTAGATAACTCTGTTCCTGTTGTTCCCTGGCCCTTGATTTTATTAGTAAAAAAATCTATGATCAGCACTTGAAAATTGGCTGTTCTTGCATGCCTGGTAGTCTTGTTGTGGAGTATTTAAACAAGCCTATCTGTACACATCGTGCAATAGACACAGAGCTGATGAAACAGATTCAGTGTTGCAAAATAACACATCAGGGTTTTCTGGTCTAGTGGTTTGTATTTTTAATAGGTAAATACCTATATATTACACTGGCATTAAACTTCCGCCTGTCACACGTCTTAGCATATTGATTGAGATGTGTTAACATGGTGAAATTGATTAATAAAACTCAAGTCTCTCTTACAAAAGATTGAACTAAAAGAGAAATTTTCCCTAGGTCACCCTTTTCACATAATTTCCTCTGTATTCCCCAGCAGCTGAGCCTGGTCTGGGAGTCCTGAACCTCAGTTTCTTTATTAATATGAGCCCTGAGGGAAAGAATGTTATGCCCTTTAGCTCTGTTCCCAGCAGAGCTGATACCTCGCACTGTTTTTAACTGGGTAATGCATCTTCTCATGTGCTTTACAGCCCATGAAGTGGATTCTGTGGTGCTCAGGGACAGGATATCTTCTGTCTGTGGCAAGGAGAGGAGGATCCTGCTGCCTTCCCAGTGCAAAGAGAAGGGAGCCCTATCACAGGCAGAGGTGCCCCCAATGTGTCATTCCTGTCTTATTCCAAGCCTTGCAACCAGCTGGCCCAAAAATATTCTCATTTTCATAGATGAGCTGGGGTTCTTGATTTTTTTTTTTCCCATGTAATTAAACATTCCACAATACAATTAAGGAAATGTAATGAATGTTGCCCATTAAAGTAAGGAATTTTTATGGGCATGGCTTGAAAACTGACCCATGAACCTAGAAGATGGCTGAAAAGAGAGCCACATCCTTGTTCAGGCTTGTGTTTATGCACATAATTCTATATCAAAATCAGAATAGGCCTGAGGATGACATTCTTGTCTCTTTCAGCCAACTGGGTTAAGCAGAGAAGTGGAGGTTTCTTCTCATTGTGTTGAGATGTTTCTGTCAAACAATAGATTAAAAAAAGTTGCTTTCTTGGATTTAAGTTCATTTGACTGTCGCTGATATGTTTTAATCTACAGTACCCTAGCTTCAAAATCAGATGGTATATTCTTGAACATCATTGTGTTGGAGAAGTTTTTAATTTTATCTTGTTTATTTTTATGGCATTAATAAAAAATGTTCAAAGTTTCTGTGCTGGGTAGCTTTCGTAAACATTAATGAAGTGGCTCAGTCTTCTACAAATCAGTTAATAAAACTGCACTGCAGCAGATGGGAGATGTCTAGGCTCACATTATCCTCAGTTTCTTAAATGCTTATCTGCTTTCTTGTGTCTAAATGGTGAACTGTTTTGAGAAATCATGAGCAATAAAATACTTTGATTACATCTGTGGGTGACACAAGGAAGTTCAGAAGTAGTGCCCTTTATTTGCATTTGCAGAACCTGGATTTTGTATGAAATCTAGAGAGAGTTTGTTGTTGTCTTGGGTTATCTGAAAGGCTTTTGTTAATATCAAACACCCCCAGAAGCTCAGATATGTCTGATATTGTCCTGATTTGTTGACTGCAGAAGGAATTAAAAAAATGCTATTTAAATTTGCAGTTTAGGAGGGTAATGTTATTACTTACAAATCATAATGTCATGTATAAAGTTTATAGATCTATCCATGTGTTTACACCAGCCTTATCACCCAAATATCTGTATCCGTAGCCATTTATTGGATTTTAAAAAATTTAATTATTAAGCCTAGCACCTTTGTGAGATGCCAGCAGTTAATTTTCTAAAGCATGTGGATAATGTACATCTCAGGTCCTGCTTTCATCACTTCCAAAGCAGACACAGTAGTCAGCTACTTTCATTACTTAATAGTGTGGGGTTTGGGTCAAGTATGGCTTTGAAGCTGAGCTAAAAGTTTCAATTGATAGTGCCAAGGAAACTGGTTAGAAGAGATGAAAAACTGTAGGGTAGAAGGTTTTAGAAACCAGCAACAATGATTAGAAATAATCCCTTGTAGTCATGATGAGATTTGTAGCACTCCCTAACAGTGTACCAAAGGGTGAAATTTATAATTCCAGTGTAGTGCATAATTTGAAGGTAAATGACTTTAATCTTATTACTAAATAGTAGACAGGAAAAACAAATAACATGTTTTACATGTATTTGAATCTGTGTGTACATGTAGCTTAAAAGAGAAAATCTGCTTAAATTTTCTTTATATGGAGAGAGTTGTATTTCTTTATTACTTCTAGTTAGATTAAAACAATAAAAATAAAAAAAGATCCCTGGAGCTTAGCAGGTTTGTATATATTTCTTAATTTAGTTTTAATTTTTATTTTTTCAAAGGATTTACCCATAACAGTTAAGAAGTAAAGGTGTTTATTTGTTTAATCTAGTTATTTACCTGTGATATTTCCCATAGGTTTTTGATTCAGCAGGAGGACATGGATTTGCTGGCGTGCAGAATTCAGCCAACTCTGCCGAGGTAAGATATGCCTGTTCTCATTCTCATTCATGTTTTTGAATTCCTGAATGCATTTCTGTAAGGTAATGATGAGAGAAGTGGAGGTTCCCCAAAGGGGTTTTTGTGATAAATAAGATTGAGAGATGACAGATTTTTGTTAGATGGCAGGATTATAATTCTGCTAATGAAACCACTTTTACCATAAGTGTCTGAGCATTCATAATAGTCTTTAAAAAACAAAGCAAAACCAAATCCCTAGAAGCTTCTTCATACACTAATGCGTATGCTCTGTGTACTGTGAGAGAGACTTGGGGCCGAGCTTGTTTGAAAGCATCCTTCGCAGTATGGCAAATCATAGGATGGTTGGGATTGTAAGAGACCTTTTTAGGTTATCTAGTCCAACCCCCTGCAATAAACAGGAAAATCTTCAACTAGATCAGGCTGCTCAGAGTCCTGTCCAATCTGACCTTGGTTGTTTCCGGGGATGGGATGAAACCCAAGGTATATTTTTCACCTATGTCTGCTTCAACAGAACCTTTGTATTTTGAGTTATAAGGCAATAGAATCTGTGTAAAGTCTGTAGACTGTCCCATCAGAGAAGTGAGATTTAATATAAAGCTGGAGATTGCCCAAGTAAAGGAGAAGGGTGGATCATCCCTCAGGAGCATTACCCAGTAAATAGCTGCGATTGGTGTTCTCTGATGCCCAGGAGGACATCTGCTGCTTTGCCTGGCCTCAGTCATGGTCCTTCTCCATTCCTGCAGCCTCCCTGGGGCATAGTGTTGCTGTCCCCCACTCGGGAAGGACATCTCCCTCTGACAGCAGCTAATCCTGTAACGCTGTTTTGCCTTCTGAAACTATCTTCACATTTTGTCTGTTCTTCGAAAAAGTGTATTGAAATACCTGAATTCCCTTTGTTACTTGGCCACTTGCCTGTTATTTCCTGAAGTGGGAACATATTTAAACCAAATCACTCCTGTTTTCAAAATAAATTGTAATTATGCAGTTGAAATCAGCTCCTGTAGAGAACACTTAAAAAATTCCTCCAGAACCTACCACTGTGTGTGGTGTGAGAAGGCATCCATGTCCCATCTCACAGACAGCAAACACAATTCATTCCTGTTCAAACATGCTAAAACATGGAAAGGTTTGCCACATGAGAAGTGACCAAACCACTTGGGCCCAGGCCCTGAGGGTTTCTCCTGAAAGGCTGTGGCACCAGTCCCTCCGTTGGATGCCAGCTCTGTTGAGGCTGGGAGGTGGATGGATCTGCCTTATACAACAGGGTCTGCTGTGGGTCTCCTCTGACCTAACAGGAGCATTTACTCCTCCTGAACTCCTCTGAGGAGACAGAGAAATGTTTTGAAGGCACTAGGGAGCAGGCAGAATGAAGCGCTCTCCCTTTGGTGAAGTGCCAGCAAAGGGACAAGGTCTATCTTCTTGTCCCAGCTCTAGATATAGCAACCTTCTCCAAATTCAGGCAGGGGCTCACAACCCTGTTCCCCAGGTAGAGGGGGACCATCAGAGGGCAATGTGGCTGCAGGTTTTGGGCCAGGATTAAAAAATTTAGCAGGGTTGTCTTTCAGGACTAGAAAAATCCACACAATTGAGGTGCTGAGCAGAGCTTGGAGCTAGAAAAACATTTTTAAAATTATTATTTCAACCCTATTTCTGAAACCTTTTTTCAATGGGTATTAAATACAGCGTGGGCATTTTTAAGATCCTGACATTTTGGTGAATCATGCAACAATTCAGAAATGATTCATCATAACTCTGAAAACCGTTACTCTGGCATCAGCCTGTTTTCACTGGCTGATTTAAAATGAAAAAAACAAAAACAGCATCAAAACTTTTATAAAATGCTGCCTGTGGTGGGTAGCGAATGACAAATATTGGAGTCTGCCAGAAAAGCTGTATTTTCCCTGAAAAGGATGATAAAACCAGAGGCAAGTAGTGGGAGGAAATTCTGAAGTAACCTATTGGTCCTGCAGCAGCCCTGTGGCACAACGTGTGACAGTCTGCAAATCTTGGCGCCTCTTTCTGGAAAATTGGATGGGTTATTATAACTTTATGTGGCAATGAATGAATGAACTATTGTGGAATTAGTCACTGCAGGCATAACAGGAAAAAAAAAATCTCTTTTCATGTCAGATTTTCTGAGACGGAAAAAGTGGATGAAGCAACGGTTCCTTGACTGCAGTTAAGGAACACAGTCATGTTTAATAACAGAGGGAAGTTTATCTCAAATTGTATGCTTGAGCATCAGTGTACCTGGCAAGGAAAGGATGTAGCTCATGTTGGCTGCAGAGCTTTCTGTCCTGTTATAAAAGCTTACATCAAAAGGCCTTGAACCTATTTCCCATCACCTTAATCCTCTATGATATGAGGTTATGGGTTTTTTTCATCTCTGGCAATAGTGAGATTTATTTCAGTTGCGCAGATTTGAAGAGCTACTGTTGCAGGGCAATAAACCATTGTAGTAGTTGCAAACCTACCTTGCTGAGGCAAGCATAGCATTGGTTTTCCCTGGAGGAAGCCACCAGAGAAATGCAGCCTGACTCATTTGTGCTAATCTCTCGCAGCCTCCCTGCCTTGCCCCCATTCTCCTTTCTGTTATTTACACTGTCAAGGTAGGGCAGGCTTCATTCCCATGCACTTGATTTAGTGCTGAGAGGACTACAGTTCCACAGGAATTATCATCTTCAACATCACCAGTGTTATGAGCAGGCTGTAGCTACAGCCACCAAGGTCAAACTTCACCCGGTGTACATTTCAACACTGCATTAATTGCGGTAGCAGAACATGATTCCTGTTACATATAAGCTGATGGATTTCAGTAGAATTTCCATTCACCTGTGTTAATTGAAATTTCATGTTCAACTAGTTAAAAGGGATGGTTGAGCAAGACAGACAAGGTTAATGAATAGAATTAGTTCATTAATATTATTCCACCAAACTAGTGTTACTCTGGCATCCCATTATTACTATGCCACACTCTGGGTTGTCTGCAACCTGAATTTCTGCATTGTTTGGTAATTACCTGGATAGGATTGCTTGCTTCATCATTTTTACAGCCATAGCTGTTATTTGCTAAAACAAAATAATATTGGTCTCTCTGTTGCTACTGACATATTGTTGTCAATAACTTTGCTGCCTGCAGCAAGGGAAACAGTCCCTGAGCAGTTTTAACAGCAGCTTTTAATTGCAGTGCACCCCTGGGCTCGTGTCCTGGGGGAGAGGAGGGAGAATTGTGTGATCAAAGGTCTTTATGTAGGCAACAAATCCACCCAGCCCAACAAACAAACCGAAAATACTAAGAGAAAGCATGGAGGAGGTAGGGACTCTTGAGAACAGCTCAGGATATCTTAAGAAATGCCTTGGGTGGAAGTTTTGCCACTTAATGGAGTTATTGTCCCTTTCCAGTGACTGCATGGGGAATTGAGGGACCCCATCTGCATAAATTTAAATCCCTCGATATGGGTATTTAAGTGATGTGCTGAATAGATTGACCCAAATAGTATGTGAAACTCCAAATTCTGAACAGCTCTTGGTGTTTGTCTTCTCCTTGTGTGGCTTCCTTTGAAACATGCAGCCTGAAGTGCAGTACAGGAGAAAGTGTGAACGTGAAGGGTGAGAAAGTGACAGGGAATTTGTTTAGGACCGATGTTATTTGATCAAGCGGAGTGGTGTTGGAAAGAGGGAGAATGTGGTGCAAAACGGTAAACAGGCAAATACCCTGTGCTGCCAATGAAACACAATGTTCTCAAACTGTAAGTTCCCCAGGAACGCTTTAGTCCCTCTTTAGTCCTTTATTTTGTTATGGCTAGCCTTGCTCCAGAGTGCTCTCTGCTGGAATTCTGTTGTCATTTTCTGTCAAAATGACACTAATGCCATTTATTTATTTATTTACTGAGTTATTTTACATTTATTGGTGCGGTGAAATTGTAGTTGTCAATTCTTCTTAAAAATTTATTTCCACTGTGATATAATACCAGGTAGCTACATATTTCCACAATGATTTAAAACAATGATTAGTATGAGATAAAGACATAACATTCTGTAATGGGAAAGCACAGCGAGTTCAATCTGAGCTCCAAAAAATCAGGTCTTCGATAGTGAATGAGAGCAGGTAACAGAACTCTTTCCCTGGCTTGCCATGGGGAAAACACACAGCACTGTGTTTGAATACATAGCCACTGCACTGCTAATGTAATTACCCTTTTTTGGTTGTTATTTAGTTAGTTTGTTTGTTTGTTTTTTAACATCCATATATGTTATACTTTTCTCCCTTGTTTCCAGCAGCAAGTTGACGATTTTTTGAATGTCTACTGCTCAGTGCCGGAGAGCATCCAGAGGGAGAATGCTTGGGAAACACAGACATATGTTCATTTCTGTGATGGCCAAGGAGTGGCGCTGACACTCAAGCCAGAGCACAGGGTGGAGGATGTTTTGTCTTTGGCATGCAAGGTACTTACTTTTCATGCACAATTGCACCTTGTAAATAGCTGTGGACTTGAGAAGGAACGTAGTGTATCAGTGGATGCGTAAATAGTGAAAACTGTGATAAGATTATCATGATATAGAATAATACTACAGTAATGAGATAATATATAATACTAATAACACATAATAAGCATCTCCTTGTCACTGTCTCAAGGCACATTGCTCTCTTTCCTTAGTTGTGGTTTTTATATGTTGTAGCCAAGGGAGCAGCATTGGGAAAAGGTTTTCAGAAAGTGTTACTGGAGACTGCAAACAGGGGCTGCTTCAAGAGCAGTGACAGTGTGCCAGGTTGAGTGAGCCCTGGGGAGTCTCAGCACGTGTCCACTCTGTGTTGTCCTTGCAGCAAACCCGGTTGTTCTGTGCAATTAATCACAGAGGAGCAACAGGGACTGTTTGAGTTAGAGCCAGGAGATTAAGACATTTAAGACTGCTGTGACAAAGGCAATCATATATGTTAACTTCCGAAAGGACTTTTTTAAGCTTTTAATTAAATACAAGCTCTACTTGCAAATTTCAAAGAGTGAATTCCCTTCTGAAAGTCAGTGCAGGCAATCTGAGAGGGATTGATGTAGATCATGGAACAGAAAACCGAGTCACAGGTTGAAGGTAAAATAGAAATACCAGTTTTAGCTACAAACAAAACACCAGCACCTCTGGAACACTGTTATATGCCTAACACTTCAGCTTCCACATGTGTCAGTGCTTGAACTTAGCTCTATAACTTCCTGATTCAAGTCACTTAAATTATGCTGAACAGCTTTTTGGAAAAAATAACTTTTTACGCCTGAGTTCTGTTTTCTGGGCAACTGGTAAATATATTTTATTTACTTCACAAGGGGAAAACAGGAAAAAAAGGAGTCCTGTGCTGGATGAGATACAGCTGTAGATTTTGGCATAGGTTACAGTGAATTTCCATGTGAACTCATTGAACTGGCTTAAACTTAATAAATTTTGAGGCTCTTAATGGGGGACAAAGCCCAATTTAATAGCTCTTTTCACATGCTAATATTGGATAGGGGGGAAAAAAAAAGCTTTTAACAATCCGGAGTAAACTACCGTTTTTAAAATCAAAATAAGCACTCTGATATAGGCAAATCCCAATGTGTCTCCAGGGCATCATTAAGAAGAAAGTATCTTCTTGTGGCTTCTCCTAGTGGAGACTGAATCCTGGAGAAAATGTTTGGCTTTACTTTTAAAAACTTCACTGTACCCTGTTAGGCTGAAGGGATTGTCTGGAACACGACTTGGCCACCAGGTGGCACGGAAGAGCCTGAACATTTTGAAGTCCTTACAGTGCCATCAAGACCCCTGAAAGAGGAAATAAAATTTATGAAAGTAAAATTAAGTTGAAAAGGAAATTCCTTACCTCTCGTACTCTATCATTCCAAAATATTTGTAACTGTAAAGCTGACTTTTAATTTTCATTGTCTGTATCACATGAAAATTTAGTTTTAAATTCCTTGATTTTTTTTCTTAAATGTTTTTCTGTTTTATTTTGTCTTTCTATTCTGTGTGTAAAGCTTTTCATAAGCATTCTCTAATGCTGAATACTTTCTGCTCATCTATCCTGGTTCTTTTCCTTCTTACATTTTCATTCTGCTCTGGTGAGTGTAAGGAATCTTTCTTCTTAACAGAAAATGTTTGAATGCTATGTGGATAAGGCTAAAGGTCAGAAGGGTTGTTAGGGTTCTTTTTCCCCTTCAAACATGCTTTATGAGGGTTCTGCTTTCCTCATTTCTGTTTTGCATCTGAGGTTTTTGGATAGCCTGTATACAAAAACTTGTGCATTTGAATTCAATTTTTCAGGATACAGGACACATGTAACTTGTAAACTGTAGAATGCAATAAAACATTAAGTTAATTATTAGTTACTCAGTAGAGTCAGATTTTCTAAGCTGCAGAGATGTGTTAAAGGGGTTAAATAACCCTCAGGGAGGCTGTCAGTCCTCTTCTTTTGGAAAGGTTGCTTCCTCCAGTGTTAGAATTCTTGCTCTATTAATATGCTAAAATGAAATGTTTTGTGCCATGGTGTCACCAGTATCCTGATTTTTTCAGATCCTCCCAGCAGGCACTCAGCACTTTCAGCCTAATATCCTTTGGGAATATCCCTATTTCCCTTTGACTTCCTGTTGAGACAGGATCTTTGCTTTGACCTCATGTGGTAAAAAAAAAAAAAAAAAATAGGGGAAACTCTCTGATCATAGATGAAACCCAGCAATAAAAATAAAATCCAATAAAGGCAAACCCTTGGGGAACCTGCTTGCCATCCCATGCCCTCTCCTAACTGCCCATATGTGCCTATACATTTTCTACATCAGAAGCAAAAGCTGCTGAGCAGAACTGAATCATTAGAAGTAGTCATGGAAAAAGGTGGTTGTGAGCATTAAGTTCAAAAGGACCAAAGACAGTTGTGATATCTTTGGAAACATATATTAGTATAGCCAAAACATAGTGTTTATGAAAGGATTTGGAAGGATCGTAAGGCAAAATGGGAATTGCACTTGAACCTTATCTTTTAAGCAATGTATCTAGTTTTGTTTATACTATGAAAATAGGTAGAAAATTACTGTTTGAGATTGCTTTTGCATGATTTTAGAAGCTTGTTGTGTGTGTAGTACTCCTCTGTCTTCTAGGATTCTGGAAATAAATAACAAATTCCAAACTCCATTATTTTTCTTCTTTAGATGAAACAGCTGGAGCCCAGACACTATGGCCTACAACTCAGAAGACTGGTTGATGAAAATACTGAGTACTGTGCTCCTGAACCATATGAATACATAGTAGACCAGGGAAGTGTGACTCCTTTTAGATAAAGTTTTGTGATGTCTGTAGCTGCAGTTGAGTTATCACCTACAAATATGTGAAATTTAAATCCCAAATAAGGTTTTAAAGCTGTTCTGAGACTGCATTCTGTCATTCTGATTCACACTTTTGGGTGGCTAGGCACTGCAAACATTTTCTTCAAGAAATGTTTGAACATTTGAATGAGGCTCATAGTACAAAAGCAAAGTGGCAGCTTGTATTGCAGGGTGGGTTTTTGATCTTTAGCTTTAGTCCCACTGATAGCAGTGATGCTTACACAGTAACACAGTTCTCTCTGTAAAGACAGAAAAGAATATTGTGCTTGTTTCTCATGCTGTATCTGGGGTTTGATGCTTGCATTTTCATAATTTGATAATTTCTTCTACTATTCTTTTCTAACAGGTGTATGATGAAATAGAAATTTGTCCATTAAATGTTTATCATGTTCATCTTACAAAGACTGAAAATACAAGTGATTATGGTAAGCTTTTAGGAATTCTTCTTTTTATTCCTCTCGTTGCTTACTTTCTCTCTTTGGGACTTTTCTGTTTCCGATAGCAGATAGAGCCATCCTTGATAGCTTGAAGTGTGAGTCTGCAAAGAACTCGAGGCATTATAACAAAGACCCAAACTGATTGTTCTACACTGGCGAGTGCATTTCTTATGTCTTGGAAGGGCTGACTTTCTAATTTTGTTACACTGGCCAAATAATCAAAGCATGGACTTGTCAGAAAAACAATTGTTCTTTGCCAGGACTAATATACGTGCTCTCAGTCAGGCAATGGTCAAGGTCTGCCTTTTTTTTTTTTTTTTTGTAGTGGGATTCTCTGTATCAAAAGTATACTTTGGAACAAGTTCTGACAGGCTTTTTGTCCATGGGAGGTAGCTGTGCCTAGGAATAATTAGATAACCTTTGTAAGGAAGCTTTGTACTGTTCTTTAGCTGCAAGTCTGTTTTAAATTATTATTTTCTGGCCTTCCCCACTGACTAGTCTGTATAGTTTGCTGCTTTATAGTTTCGATTACCAGCTTTTGGAATTGTTTAAGACACCTCTGTGTCTGATGGACACTCTGCAGAATTCTTACTGTAATGATGAGTTGTGCTGTGTTATTGAAATGTCATGGAGCTGAGGTAGAAAATACTTTTTTTGAAAAGTAATTTTTTTTACAGCAGAGCATGGCATTTTCTGGGAGCTGAAAAGTCCTATTAATTTTAACAGGCCTTACAATGACTGGGGAACCATGTGATAATTTCTGTATGCTCTGTGGGTGTGTTCTCATGAGAAGTATCTTCCTTCTCATGTAAAATCTACTAAATATACAAAATAAAAAGGAAATTTTCCCAAGGAAGTTTATTTGATTTAAATCTCTCTTGCTTCAGGCTTTGCTGTCACAGCCAAAGTTGCTGACAATGAGCATCTCACCCATATCTTTGTAAGTGATGTTCTCCCTGATGGACTGGCATACAAGGAAGGTATTGTATCCTGTTTGTGCTTAAAACTGTTCTTCATTATCTTTTTTGAGTCCAAAAACTTGAAGGAGCTTTAGTAATGCAGTCTGAAATGGTTCTTGGTTTTTGCTGTTCACCGTTTTCTTTCCTGAACACCATGGAAAGTATGTAATAGTAGGAAAAATAGTGTACACAGAGCAACTGAATTATCCTTTCAGTGTAGTGGAAAGAGTTCTTGTTCACCCTCGGAGACAAAACCTGTGTTCAGCCACCCAACTGAGTGCTTTTGCACAGAGGGCCAAACTGGAGAAAGTACATCTCACACTAGGGAACTTCATGGGCTTGATCAGTTTCCATGACCGATCACTGCCACTTTTGCTGGCAAAAAGCCTTCCTCCCCAGAATAGTTTTTTGCCTACATTTCTGTGAGCGCCTTCCCACTGTGCTGCTCAGAAACTGTGCCTCTCTTCATCGGCACATGTGAGGATCACGTGAGTTCTGCTCTCTGAAAAATAAATCCAGAGAAATGGAGACTGAGATATTAATTTGCTACCTGACGGTAATGTCTTCTTGGTTTTGCTGACTTTGAAAGACAGCACTTGCCACTGTTTAGATTTATATAAAAGCTGATAAAAACTCCATCCTTAGTTGTTGCAGCTTTGTGTGAATAATTTGATGTGTAACTAGTTTCTTGTTCTTCACAGAGGATGAAATATGTGTTATGGTGCTGTATAGTGATGGTATCTGGTTGTGAGAGGTGCCTCTATTCTAATCTTCTTGAAAGCTGTGCTGCTCTCCCACCCACCCAATTCTGTAGCATCTTTAAACAAAGCCAACTTGATTGCTGTACTGTGGGTAGCACCCAGCAAAGTAAGCGAGCATGAGGTCAATCTGTAATTATAGCACAAATAAAGCTCCCATTGGTTCTAATGGACTTGTATTTAAATTCAAACAAAAAAGATAAAAGGCGAGTCAGCATAAGGTTTGTGTTGTGACCCTTTTTATATTAAATTACCTCTTTTTTTTTTTCTTTCTTTGCTTTCACATGCTGCCAGGGCTCCGAGTAGGTAATGAAATCCTGAGCATAAATGGAGAGGCTGTGTCTCATCTTGATCTCAGGCAGATGGAGCTACTGTTTTCAGAGAGAAGTGTAATGCTTACAGTGAGAACGAGCCATTGGGGGACCCAGCAACCCTTATGTGTGTCCTGGTCAGATGGTGACATTTCCAGGGACCCAAAGAGTTTGTTGCCCCCTCCAAACCAGTCACAGCTCCTGGAAGAGTTTCTAGATAACTTCAAAAAGAACACAGCAAATGGTAAGAAATTTATTAATTCCATGACTTTCACCTCACTTCAAATATCACTGTTTTTTAAAACTCAGTCATGATTAAAATTATGTGCTTTCCTTAAAAACACAAGTACAAACTGTTTAAGTTCAATTTATGCTCAATATCTGTCCATTATTATTTTCTATGGAGCAGAAATGGAACAGAATATGATTATGTCTGCAGGGAAATGATAATATTTTAATCTGTCTGTACCATCCAGTATTATCAAGTGTTCTCTTAACTGTTCTGTGTCATCTTGACTATCTCCAACACATCCATTTCCCAGGCACCAGTGGCTGAAATGATGTGATGACTTTCAGAAGCAGAGTATTGTTCTGTGTTTGCCATACTTTCTGTGTGGCAAAGTACCACATTAGTTAAGGGTACCTTCAATGCAATAGTCATCATCACCTCAGAAAGGAATCATTTAGCTCTGCTCCCATTCAGGGATATTGTGTTCCCGTTGGGTACAGTGGTCACTGTGTAGAATAAAGCCTATGAAATGAGCTTTTATGGGGATTGTTCTGCTTCTACCTGCTCATATTCCTTACTCAATGTAACACCACTCTATTAAGCATTGAATGGAGGATGTATCCTAGCAGTGCTGTGTCAGGGTGAGATCCTGATGGGGAGCACCAGGCAGGGAAGGTGCCTACATGGTAAGGGTTGCTCCTGGATGACATCGCAACTCCCCAGCCCCAAGCAGGTGCCAATGCCACTGCTGAGTTGCTTTTTCAGCTGGAAGTAGGAGGTGGCACATAGAGGTGGCACATAAAGGGTGGAGGTGAGCCGTGGACTCCCTTCCCTTCCTTTATCTGATATTATTACCTCACTGGAGAACCACATCTCGTGATACCAGCATACTTGTGAACTTGTCTGAAATAGAAAGTACGTGGGGCTTTACTCCCCTTTCTTCCCACGCCTTGACTATTTTTCAAACAAGATAGAAGCAAATTTAACTAGATTTTCAGTGTAAAAGGTGCAGTTTCCTCACTCTGCCTCTGGAGGATGCTAGTAAAATTCTGCAGGAAAACTAGCCAGGATGCAGCACTGTGAGAAGTGAGCAGCAAGAGATACAAAAAGAGATCACTGATTTTTGCATATAATTACGTTGGTGAGTGTTTTCTGATTGGAATATTTTTCGTAATTAAAAATGGGAGAAGAGAAAGAATCACATAGGAGAAGTTGTTAGAATGGATTTAATTATAAAGCAATTTTATTAGGTCATCTTTTGAAATTAAAAGAAATCTGAATACAAGATTTGTGATTCAGTAAGTAGCATCTCTCTCAGGGGCCTTATTTCAATTTAAAATGCCATTAAATTGACTAGTGGCACATAAAAGTTAGTGTCATAAACCAAAAATTATGATAGAGCTAATTAATTACATAATTATTTTAGGGCTATCATTCAGCTTTTTGGCTTGATATCATAGGCCAGCATTACTTTGAGTATTCAGTGTAATAAATGTCTGTGTCCATTCACTAGATTCCTCATTCCTCGGGGATAAATTTGCAACCTGTGCAAATATTCCATTATAAAAGGAAATTACTGTAGTATGTATTATACTTTAAGCACAAGTGGATAAAGGGACATAGTATATTTGCTTTTCTGCTTCAAAGCAGTTAAGGAAGATTTATTTTATTCTGAAAGGGAACAAATAGTTCTAAATTAAGCTTTGTGAGAAGAACTTTTATGTTAATTGAATTCAGTGCTTAGTGTCTGATCACCTGATCAGTTCAAATGGAAACAGAAGAAAATGGCATTACTTTGAATTAATAGACAATCATAAAGGGTTTAACTGTTCTGTGTCCTGTTACTCACTCAGGAATTGAATAAGATTTTAGATTAGCAGAGGGGGTATTTAATGATCCAAGAGGGAATTTGGAGGCCAAGGACTCTTAAATTCATATCCAGTCTTTAGGAAATTCATAGAATCATTAAGGTTGAAAAGACCTTAAAGGTCATTGAGTTAAACCTTTGACCAAACACCACCGTGTCAACCAAACCATAGCACTCAGTGCCACATCCAGTTGTTCCTTGAACACTTCCAGGGATGGTGACTCCACCATATCCCTGAGCAGACTATTCCAATGCTTAACCACTCTTTCAGTGAAGAAAAACTTCCTGAAGTCCAAACTGAACATTCCCTGATGCAGCTTGAGACCATTTCCTCTCATCCTGTTACTCGTTCTCTTGGTGAAGAGGTTGACCCCCACCTGGCTACACCCTCCTTTTGGGGAGTTGTAGAGAGCAACAAAGTCTCCTCTGGGCCTTTTTTTCTCCAGGCCAAACACCCCCAGCTCCCTCAGCCACTCCTCATAGGACTTTCTCTCCAGACCCTTCAACCAGCTCTGTTGCCCTTCTCTGGACTCACTCCAGCCCCTCAATGCCCTTCTTGAAGTGAGGGGCCCAGAACTGGACACAGCACTCGCGTTGTGGCCTCACCAGTGCTGAGCACAGGGGGACAATCACTGCCCTGCTCCTGCTGGCCACACCATTGCTGGTACAGGCCTGGATGCCATTGGCCTTCTTGGCCACCTGGGCACAGCAGGCTCATGGTCAGCTGCTGCTGATCAGCACCCCCAGCTCCTTTCCCCCAGGCCACTTTCCAGCCTCTCTTCCCCAAGCCTGTAGCACTGCCTGGGGTTGTTGTGACCCAAGGGCAGAGCCAGCATTTGATGTTATTGAACCCCACACCATTGGGCTCGGCCCATTGATCCAGCCTGTCCACACCCCTCTGCAGAGCCTTCCTGCCCTCCAGCAGATCAACACTCCTGCCTGTGTCACCCATGAACTGACTGAGGTGCACTTGCTCCCCTCATCCAGATTATCAGTAAATATATTAGACAGGACTGGCCCCAGCCGTGAGCCCAGAGGAGCACCACCCGTGACAGGCCTACAGCTGGATGTAACTCCATTCACCAGTGCTCTCTGGGCCCAGCCATCCAGCCAGTTCCTCACACAGTGAGGAGAGCACCTGTCCAAGCCATGGGCTGGCAGTTCCTGCAGGAGAATGCTGTGGGAGACAGTGACAGAGGCTTTATTGAAGTCCGGGTAGGCTATATCCACAGCCTTTCCCTCACCCACTGGTTGGGTCACCTGGTCATAAAAGGAGGCTGTTCAAGCAGGACCTGCCTTTCCTAAAGCTGTGCTGGCTGGGCCTGATCCCCTGCTTGTCCTGTTTAATACTGTTCTGTCTGCTTGGGTAGAGTTGAGTGAGTCACTCTTAAGACTATAGTTTTCAAAAATAATTTCTAACATTTGCTTGTCCATGTTGAGTCTGTTCTTCTGAAGTAGCACCTCTAAAGTCAGTTAATGCTGGAAGAAGGGACTGTTTTAAAATATCAAGCTCAATTTGGCTGAAGGTAGATATTGGGAGTTAAAAAATTTTAATGCTTCTACTGTTACTTCTCTGTTTTTAGAAATGAACTCTGTCTTTCTAGAGTGCTATGAGGATTAATGAGCTAAAATTAACAAAGTGCTTAGAAAATGGAAATTTCCAGCAATGAGTCAGACAGCAATGCCCTGCCTAGAGCCTGGTGGTGACCACCACGCAAAAGCAAAAACAGAACTTACTTAAAATCACTGGCTTCATATAACTTGGACTGTAATAGTTTGTCCACATTTGTTTACAGTTTTGTAACTGTTTGTCAAAACTCTGATGAATGCCTTTTCATACATATTCTGCTGTGTTGAGGATACCCAATTATACCTCGTGGCAAACTTTGGCAGCTTTTACTGTACAAAAGGGAAGTGATTGACTTTCTCCAAAGCCACTAATTCTGCCACTCCTGAAAATTATTCCCAGGGAATTTTCTGTGAGAGTGATTCATTTTCTCCAAGAGGTTGTTGTACCCTTGTAGCTGTATTTTGAACCTGCTGTGGTTGTATCATTTGATCTCTCAGATGGCACCACTATGTTCCTGCTGCTTAGCTGCTTGGCGAGTAATAAGCTTATCCTGGAAAAGAAATGAGATGAAATACTTCGAAAAAATGCACTCATAAATGTGGAAAACCAAATAACAGAGCAACTAAATTTGCTCCAAGCTCTAGTGCTAAGGAAATTAAAGAAATATTTATGAAGAATTAAAAAATGAGGAAATTGGACTGATGTTCTCACAGCTGTGGAGGAAAAAAAAAACCAACAAAACAAACCAGCAAAGCCTAATTTTAAGATGCTATGGATATTTGAGGAATGAACAACAGAGAAGGCATAGGAATTGAAAACGTATATTTAGGGCAATGCTGTGTGGGTTTATGGGATATCTATAGATATTCCATATCTATGGTATGAGGCAGGAGGTAGAAGCTTTAGTAGGTGTGAAAACCCATTGCAGCATGTGAGTTGCTGTCAGAGTTGGGCAATTTTTCTTTTTCCTCAGCAAGTGTGTTTTTGCCAACAACCCTGTCATTTTTGGTTAGCTGACACTGTTGAAATCAACCCTGATTTGTAAATAGAACTCTGCAATTAAAAGCCAAAAAAAAAAAAAAAAAGGTAGGGGATGGCAGGTTGGATATGCTTTAAGACGTTTCCATGATGAAACACTTTCATTAGTTGGAAAGTTAAATGGGAAAGAAACCACTTAAAAAAAAAAAAAAAGGAAAAAATAAATGGACATACTGTTCCTGCACTCCATGTGGTACTCCTCACCTGTGGGGTAGAGTGCTTACCTCCTCTCTGGCCCATCTTTCTGGAAGTGTAGTCCCAGGAGCAGTGAAGAAGTCTTGGGTGCTGCTGACAAGAGGGAGGCTTGCTCCTCCTCCTCTTCCTCTAGCCCCGTAGCACTCCTCCCACCCCTGTGCTGGCAGCAGCATTTGCTGCAGCCCCTCCAGCTATTCAAAGAGAAATCTTTCTTCCCAGCCCCCACACACTCAGGGAGTTGAACTGATGAGTGCAGAGTTCTGACAAGGGCCAGAACCCGGTAAGGAGGAGGAGGAGCGGGGAGCAGGCAGGTGCCAGGGGAGAGCTGGATGCAAAGAGAGTTACTCTCACAGGCAGGAAGTTCTCTTTGAGTTGAGCTGCCCACAGAGCACCAATGTAGCCACTTTGGAGCAGGGGTTTTGCCCTCTGCTTTCCTTCCTCTTGCACTAATGCCTGGGCAGCAGCATACTCTAGGACATGCAGGTTTGAGTCACTGCTGATGAAGCTATTTTGTGCTGTTTAAGGCACAGCTGGAGTCAGGGAGGGAGAGAGTCAGGCTTCGTGCTTTTTGACAAACGGCTGGGCTGCATGCTGGAGAGGAGCAATTACATTTTAGCTTCTGGTCTGGTAAATATTGAGATATTTCTGCAAAGTGTCAGTGCTTCAGGAGGAGGATCAGTGGTTTGAATCCTCACATGGAAAGTGGCTCTTCTGGTTACCAAGACATGTGCAGCTTCTGATTTTCATCTTAGTAAGCGCCCACAGAGCCAAAGCACATCAGTTGGCTACAAGTTTAATTTTTATATGACTAAATTATTTTTTAAAAAGTGATCTTGATAATAACAACTGATTTTGATTCAACTCCAAAGTACTTCCTGTTTCTAATGCACTTTCCTAGGTGTTCTAGATGCCTCTGTAAAGTGTAATTACAACTCATTGCTTCTCCAGAAAACTTTGCTCCATTGAGCTTTGTCATATACCACCAAGCTGAGGGAGAAAAAGGAAGTCAGAGGTTGGCTCTGCTGCCAGCTGCCTCTCTTCATGTCACTGTGCACACCTTTCCAGGTAGCACCCCTGCATTAGCCCCAACCTACCCTGAATATCAGGGTATGAAAGACCTGCGTGTCCTTCTTAAGAGAAGAGATAAATGTACAATGTTGACACTAAGGTGGCCTCTAGCTCTGACAGCTGGGAGCTGTGCCTGGACCACTGGCTCAGACCACTCTGCTTCTTGCTGTTTGCCTGTAGTTTTTTGTAAATGTCTTTAATGTATTGGTGAAAACATTTCATAAACTAAAGTAAAACTAAAACTTAACTGAAAAGCATTTCTAAAGTAACTTCTACTTTTAGTTCTGCCCAAATCAGGTCTTGATTGTTTGCCTAGCTACTGTTTCAACATATAAATTCTCTTCATTGTGCTGTAGGGCATCTCCTTCCTTGTGCTTTATGTGTGAGGCGTCAAAGAAATCTGGTTTTATTCTTTCACAGGAAATTCCTTGGAGCTCAGAAGAGGTGAATATTGCTTCTTAGCTTCTCAAGTCCCAAGGACACCTACAGTCCTGTTAGATATGGGCCCTGACCTCTGTTAGTTGTGCAGGACTGCATACATTGCCTGGTGGATCTAATACCAGGTGTCTAATGGTTTTGTGTGGTGTGAGGCAACATACTAAGAAAGCCTCTCTGTAACACGGACATGTAGTTGTCTGTGCAGCATGACTGCTTATCTGCCTGATGATAGATGACTCTGCTGGGCTTTCTTTTTCTTACTTATTACCCAATTCAGCAGGAAACCACATAGATGTGATAGGACATGCTCATTAGAGCAAGCTCAAGGGGTGGGCTGTGTGTCAACAGTAGTCTTGGATAGCTGTGGTGGGTTGGCTCCTGCTCCAGCTGTTTGTGTGCTGTTAACACAGGTATCTTTGTCCTGCACTCTTGTGAATTGTTGGGAAGACTGAGTCTGACCTGTGACAATACCTGGGGCTGGAGCAATGTAGAGATTAAGTCAGAGAAAGCATTTGTCTCTTTAGAGACAAATCCATTTTTGGATCCATTGGAGCTCTTGTTGCCTACTGCATGTTTTGCAATACAAGTGTTTCCCAAGAGTGGCGGTTTAATGAGCTCTTGCTGGCACTTGACAAACTGTCCTGTTGGCTTTCTGCTAGATGTGTGTGCAGCAAGTTAAAAGATTGCCTATGCTATTAAATGGGACAGCCTAAAATGCTCTTCGTTTTGCTTTTCTACTGAAAGAGCATTCTGTTCTACTTTGCTAAATGCTGCTATGATTTAATCCCCCTGAAGTCAGTGGGCCAAATTGTTGGAGTTTTTTTCCTGGTGTAAACTTCATTAAACCCTGTATAGCTGCACCTTCTGGCTTGGTGATATGTAGGCATAAATCATCATATTGCCCTTCCTACTGAATTCTGTAGAGTGACAATATGGATAGCAAGGAGGTTTATTAATTATGATAAAGTTAGAGACATCCACATATAGACTAGTGCCATAGAAATGATTTAAAACACATCAAACAGCAGATGTTCTGTGTTTCACAGAGGTAAGGTAGATTGAGTAATGATAAAAACTGTCTAAGCTAGCCACAAACTCTTGCTAAACTTTAAAGTAACTTTTTCTCCCCTTTTTCCTTTCTGTTTTCATTACTTTTGTGCCTATAAATTTGAGATGGAGAAGAGAATGTACTGCTGAGATGGTCTACTTGGAACCAGGGTAGGGCTAGCTCCATTTGCTTTACAGCTCTCCTCAGTGCAAGCAACCTTTGCTGGAGCAGCAAAAACAAGGAGACTGACCCCTGACAGCACCCCTGCATGTTCAGCAGCTGCAGCCTGGAAGACCTAATGGGTTGCAGCTTTTGCTGACATAGAGAGGATAGTGGTGTAGAGGACCCAGCTTGGGCTCTGCTGTGTCTTCCTCCTCCACACTGCAGCCACTCATCTCCAGCTGTTGAACTGGAAGAGAAGGGTGATGAAGTAGCTGTGGCTAGCACTGGCCTCCAGTATGGAGACTGTATGGAAGAAGGCTTTTGTTATGAACTTAGGAACAAAGGCATTTAGGTAACAATCTGAGAAGCTGGCGTGAAGTGTTTAAGCTTAAAACTGAAAAGCCTGAACAGCTGCCGGACTGGCAGACACTTAGGCAGAGAAAGTTCAGAATGTTAAATAACCATATAGAAACATACCACTGAGGTGCAGGGGCTAATCAGGCATTTCTGCAGAAGTGCAGGCAGCTATTTCCTATTATGTTGCTAATTTGTACCTCCTGTTGAGTACTGAATTAGCTAATGAATCAAATTACTTTGCCTCACCATGAGCTGTTAATGGACAAAGGAATCTAAAGGACTCTGCTCCAGCTTCAAAATGGATGTTTCTGTAGATATTTAGAAAAGAAAAAGAAATGTAAGAGAGCATAAAGCAGCCTATAGAAAGTCAAACTTGAACAAGTAGGTGGCTTATTGGAGTGAAGCCACTGTTCAGCATGTCACCCAAAATGTCTTAAGAAAGCTGTAAGATACAAGAATATTTGCATGAACATACTGCCTTTTTCTATACTTGGAAATGTGGAATATTAAAAGAAGAAGTGTAACTTTCCTCGCTGAAGGGTGAGAACAAAGGAGAAAGACTTGTCCTGCTTGATCATTTCAGATCCTAGCCAGAAGTAGGAATTTCTCTTTGTCTAGGCAGTATCACATATGCAAAAAAAAACCAGCCTGGTTGCATTGTACGTTGGGAAGCATGTAAAGCACCTTCTGGTGTTTCATAGTTTGCTCCCTGAAGCCAAAACATATGGATGAGAGGGGCCATGAAGGAAATCTTCTTGGCTAGTCTGTAATTGCATGTCTTGTTTGGTAACAATTAGTCTGGTTAGTGACAGGCATCTAGTAATTCTGTGTTTAAGAATCCTGTAAGAAGTCTGATGTTATGACAGCTGTATGCTAATTTTCTTTCCAGATTTTAACATATGGAAAGAATTCCTGATTTAGTTTCTGGCTACACCAAGGAGTCAGTTGTTACAGCCTCGAAGCTAAGTGAGAATATACCTTCTAGCCAGTCCCAAAATAGTTTACAAAACATCCAGACCACCAAAAAGTAATAAAAGCCAACATATCTTACCGAGATTTAATAATTTCTGAATTACTAAATTCAGTTAATTTTACTTGTGGTTTTCTAACACATCCAGTTTTCTAGAAGCTTGTTACTTGTACTAGTAGACTCAAGTCATGATAATTTAGCAATGAGAATTTGAGCTAGTTATTATCTGAAGTTAGTTCAAAGGCTTTCAGAAAAACTTGAAAATTTCCTAGGCAAGAAGAGGAATGTGGTTTTGAATTGGCAATAGATTTAGTGTTTCACTATCTTCTTAACTGTTGGTTAAAGCAGCATGAAAGCTGTAAACCACTGTACAGTTAATAACCACAATTACTGCCTGCAAATAAATTTGGATATACTCCAGCATTGGAGTGAAGGCTGTGAGTACCAGCTGTGGCGAAAAAAATTGACTGGCACTGTGCAATAGCTAAAAACTTACATAAATTCTTTGAATTGAGCTAACATGAACACTCACTTAAATCTGGAAAATTTAATGGGAGATTAATAAGAATCTGCACTTAAGGTCCATTGTACCTCAGTCTCTTGCCCAAATCCATGGAGAATCTCAGTGAAGATAAAAAGTGAATAAAATTGCTTTGGCTTTCATCTTGAAGTGGTAGAAAATATGGTGTGTTTCAATAGATACTTCTCACCTGTGGCTGCAATTTACCCACCTTCTCTTAGAGATCTGTTTTCTTAATGCAGAAGTTACCTAGAGACAGTTTTCAGCCTAGAAATCAAATGTGGCCATAAAAACTCCTCATGAATAAGCTCAGTGTGTAGCAGCCATTTTTCATGTGTTGAGGCTTGTACTAGTAGGATGTAAGAATGCAAAAAAATTATTTGTTTATATTTTTGCTACTATGACATGCAGAGGAAATAGATGAATAGCTTGAAGCAAAGTAGGACTTTATAGTCCACTTCTCCTAGATGGGAATCGAATCTCCACTTGTTACCTGATCTGGACGACTCTTGTGTCATGGTCTTTGAAGTTTGCTTCAGCTGACTTATCACCAAATTTTTAATAATCTTTCTCTGGCCAAAGATTGTTTAGAGAAAAAACCCTGCTTTTCTTTGAAGGCATTGAAGAATTCTATGTCTCCAAACGCCTCTTGATATTTACTGAGACCTGGGCCTTCATAATGGAAACCCTGGAGCAGCAACTCCAGTGTCCTTTTGTATCACAACTTCACTAAACTTACCTAGATGTATCCCCACACTTCATCTTCTAGACCCTCCTCACTTTTACAAGCAATTTTTCCAGTGCGTATGGTCATTGTGGGTCAGTTAGTGAATCTTCCATGGACTCTTCCATTGCTTTTCTTCTTCCTGGCCATAGTTATTGTGTTCTTTGCAACCTAGACAGAAATCTAAAGGGCTGTAGGGATTGTGTGGGCTCTGGCTCATTTTATCTCCTGGGATCAGCATGGAAGGGGCACCCAACATTGGTATGACAAAGAACTGAAAGGTCTTATCCTTGCAGAAGCAAGACATTCGAGTTATTCATAGCTGAACTAGTGAACCCAGAACCTTTCATCTCTCTGATGAAACTTGGATGCTTTCTTTAACAGAGATTGTGAGAGTGTCTCTTGAAAGCCATTCAATAAATTCCTTTGGATCAACTGTTACTTTTTGAAAGATATTTCTTGATGTTTTTCAGAAAAGAAAAGGATACAGAAGGAAATGTTTACAGATCTATTTTTTCAACTTCATTACAAAAGAGTAAATATACTGTTGAAAACATGAAATATATTTAGTTGTATCAAACCAAAAGAAATAAGCACACACATGCTACCTGCCAGGCTGAACTATTTAACTGAAATTATGAGTGCTGGTCTCCGAGGGAGCATTTTTAGAGCTCATTATGCTGATAATTTCTCTTCTCCAGGCAATGCTGGAATGGTTTACCTACCACTCCCTGTTTTTCAGTAAGTCCGAAGGCATGAAGACCACCAAAGCTTTGTTCCTTTCTGAGAGTTGGCTCAGCCTTTGGTATTATTTGCACCAGGGATTTTGGAAATATTTGTTATCTTCTCTTGGATGTTTACTTTTCTCTTGATAGTAACATTGGCTAGAAGAATATGAGAACTGTAAGCTTATGATAATTAACTGATCAATCTGGAGAATTTGCACAACAATGAAAAATGCAGCTTCCCATACACCTGGCTTAGCTTTATTACCCAAATATAATATTTCATTTCCAGATAAACCATGCAGCTGTGTTATGGAAACTCTGTAATAGGGAGTAATCCTACATGCTGAAGATCAACTGTGTTGTGTTTTATTGGCAGTTTCTAGAACATTTGGGAATTAGTGAAAATATTGAATACATTCTTTCCTAGTGGACAGTCTGGACCTCCTGAAATCTTTTATAATTGTGGGTCCTGTTTTTCTTCAAGCTAAAATTCATATTACTATTCTCAGAAGTAAGTTGATGCCCACTTTACTGCTGTTTTGCATCATCTGTCTGAAATCACTGGACAGTACCAGTGTTTAAAAAATGCTGTCAGTTGCTCTGATCTGAGGTCAGGATATCAGTCTTTTACAGACTAGGCCAAGCCCATCGTAACTGCTCGAGTGCCACTGTATCTACAGTATCTAACTACTGCAGATTAAAACTGCAGCAGAGAGGACAGGAAGTGAGTCCTGTTTCCCTTTCAAATGCCAGAGAACTACAAACAAGAAAAAGATCAGTTTGTTGCAGTGGAGTTGTTAATGAACATCAGAGCTGGAGTCAGCAAGAAACTGGGGTAGGACAACAGTCAGGACTTATAACCCATGTGCACTTGTGATATAAATGTTCTCTTAGTCATAAACATTCTTTGGCAGTATCTTTAAGCTCTAGTATTAATGAAACTTAAAGTATTTCTTGTGCTCTGTTGAACAGACAGAGGCTTCAGGCCATTTTCACTTGTGTAGCTGTATTATGTATCTGTGTAATATTTGTGCTATGCTGGTGATAGACAAACCCAGGTTGGGAAGGAATTTCCAGTCTCAGCATGTCCAATCCTCTGCTAGTTATAGCTTTGGACAAACCTATTGATACATTTAGCCTATTCCATTTTAAAATAGATTGTTTGCATTCTTTGTGCTGAGGTAAGTCTGTTCCAGAAATCTATTCATGTGATGGTTGAAAGCCAGTCTTCTGATTGCCAGCATAGGCGTATTCCTGGCCACTGTAATGACTGATCAGTATGTGCTGGCCTTGGCAGTTGCTTAAGTAGCTCTGGCTCCCAACTACATGTTGTTAACCACTTCTCCACACTTCCATACTCTTCTTTCATGTTTCCAACTCATGAGTCACAGCCTATAGAAGGAAAGGTTCTTACAGGTCCCTGAAATTTTCTTCCATGTGATTTTATTCTAGGATTGTGCTTTCATCTTCAAGGTCATCCACATCTCCTTAATGCATCTCCAGTCATGCTTCTAATTAATGCTCTGTTTTAACTTTGAATGATTGGAGTATTTAATTGGAGTACTTCCTATTGTACTTTCTTTGCTGAGACAAATAATGAAAATATCAAATAAAATTAGTCCCCAAAGCCACCTTAGACAAAATCTACAATCTAGCCTTTCCCAGGCCTAGGAGTTCATTCAGACAAATCCATTCTTATCTTACCTGCTAGCCAGTTCTGTCTTGTTTTAATTCCTATCCTTTTCATTTTGGCTAACAATTTCCCTTGGGATATTATAAATGTTTCTTGTTTCTTATATATTTTTTTTAACTAAGTTACCAGAAGGTTAGATTTATCCTACATTTCTGTCTTTAAAACAATCTTTTATTAAAAGTGGATGTCAGATTAGTTTGACCCAATCTGCTTACCCATAATGTATGTGTGTAATATTGCATTTATCTCCACTTTTTTGCTTTTTCTTTCCTTGAATTGATTATGAAAGCTGAGGGTTACTACATAGGTTACAGATCTGTATTTTCCAACATTAGATTACCCCAACATTCTCATTCTTTTTTTAAACACAGTTATTGGATGTTATTCACCAGCTGTATAGCCTCCTCCTCTTTTCCCTATCATCAGTTGAATAATTTATTAAAATCCTTGCTCTTGAGTTTCAGTTTCATATGCCAGGTTTTATATGTTGAGAGCTAAAGTTTAGTCCTCTGCTGAGCTACTTGAGTGCAGCATAGTTTGCACCCACCTCAGACATGTTCATTTCCTGGTCACTAATTGCTGTCCTGCCTTACTCAGCCTTGTTGATTACAGACATATTTCAGCCTGGTTCAGCCAAGCCCTATGGGACTGGCTTTACCATGGCCTTTAGAGTCAGAATGTGTTTGTTGTAGTGAATGTTTGGTGATGTGGTAAGTGGATCAGGTGAAGTCAGGGACACCAGGAAAGACTCACAGCTACTAACTGTTAATCAAGCATCTTACCTTAGCTGAGACACACCCAGGTGCAGTTCCCTTGCCAGAATCTGACAAAACTTGTGACTTATCTCTCTTCCCCTTTTCTCTCCTACAGTTAAGGGTAGTTGTCAAGTGGTGCACAGAGCTGCTGCTCCTCACAGATTTGAAAATGATGCCCTCGGTGGTCTTAGTCTGTCTTGGAGTGAGAGACTGAGTACATCTAATTTTTCTGTGTTGTCTTCTCATGTAGATATAGAAGGAATTTTTTATTCAGTTTATCATTGTCTTTGGAGTGGCAGGTGGAAACACACCTTCTTGCCATAGTTTGAAAAAAGAGGTTGTTACACCACCTACACAGTGCTTGACATTTGATAACACTTGACATGCTTATGATGGTTATTTGGCATTTTTGTAAATCAGTGAGAACAGTCTGAAACGGAACAAGTTCTGATGTACTATGAAAAGAGAATCATGAATAAAGGAACAGGATCCTCAGCTCTCTCCTCATGATGATTTTGCCTTTTCAATGAGCAGCTAAACTGGTAAGAGCATCTCTGACTTGAAAGTAATTAAGGCTTCTTCGTTAATTAAACAGAAGAAGAGAGATAAGTGACATTTGCATTTGCTGATGGCTTCTTTATGGTAACTGAATTGCCGGATGGTCGATGTTGATGTTTTCCAGTTGATTTCCTTTGGATTCTTGGCTGGGATTTTAGCAGAGATTATTATTGTCTCACACATCTGCTAGAGGATGCGTTTCCATTGTACCTCACTGCTCACAAACACATGAATAACTTTCACATTCACCACTGGTACGTGTATCACTGCATCAACATGGGAAGAAACATTCCCATAGGCATACAGAGCTCTTGGATATGATGCATGTGTTTGTTTTTCAAACCGACTGTCCCATCTGTGTGCTCTGTGCCTACTTTTAATTGAATGTTGAGCAGCGAGGAGCATGACTTAAGAAGTATGCTTTCTCTCAGTTTGTAGTGGTTACACTATAACTTCTCTTGAATGATTGAGTCACTTACCTGCCTGCCAGCAAGACACAACATTGCAGAAGTAATGGCATTCTTTGGTGATGCTGTTGGTAGCTAAAGGTGCTGAGTGGGTTCTTAGTACTTGGTGGCTCATTGCTAGAAACCAAGAAAAATGTTTAGTATGCATCTCATGTGATGTAGTTTAAGCTTTTCACATAGAGGTACTCTTCAGCCCTTTTCTGGGAATTCTAGCATTTATTTACTGTTGCTACTCTTCTTACTTGCAACAAGCTAATTGTATTGGGTTTGTGTGGCAAGTTTTTGGTTGCAGGGGCCTACAGGGATGGCTTCTGTGAGAAGCTTCTAGCAGCTTCCCTGTGCCAGCTGGCTCCAGTATGGACTCACCACTGGCCAAGGCTGAGCCCATCAGCAGTGGTGGTAGCTCCTCGGGGATAACATATTTAAGGAGGGGTAAAAAAAACCTGGAAGATTGCAGCTGGAGAGAAGAGTGAGAGTATCTGAGAAAAACAACTCTGCAGGCACCAAGGTCAGTGAAGAAGGAAGGGCCGGGACATGCTCTGGGTGCTGGAGCAGACCTTGCAGCCCTTGGTGCAGAGCATGGTGAGGCAGCTGTTCCTCTGCAGCTCATGGAGATCCATAGGACAGCAGAGATCCACCTGAATCCTGTGGAAGACCCACACCAGAGTAGATGGATGCCTGAAGGAGGCTTTGACCCCATGGGCAGCCCATGCTGGAGCAGGTTTGCTGGCTGGATTTGTGACCCTGCAGGGGACCCACATTGGAGCAGTTTGTTCCAGAAGGCCTCCACCCTATGTGAGGGACCCACACCGGAGCAGTTCATGAAGGACTGTGGCCCATGGGAAGGAGTCATGCTGGAAAAGTTCAAGAAGGACTCTCTCCCATGGGATAACTCAACACCAGAGCATGGGAAGAGTGTAAAGACCCCTCCCCATGAGGAGGAAAGAGTGGCAGAAACAATGTGTGATAAACTGACCCCAACACCCTGTTCCCAGATGCCCTGTGCTGCTCAGGGGAAGAAGGGTGGGAAGACTGGGAATAAAGTTAAGTCTGGGAAGAAGAGAGGGGTTGGGAGAAGGTGTTTTTAAGATTTGGGTTTATTTATCATTATCCTACTCTGATTTGTTTAGTAATAAATTAAACTAATTTTCCCGAGTCGAGTCTGTTTTGCCTGTGAAGGTGACTGGTGAATGATGATCTCTCCCTGTGCTTATCTCAGCCCATGACCCTTTCAGAATATTCCTCTCCCCTGCCCAGCTGAGGAGGGGAGTGATAGAGCTGCTTTGGTGGACACTTGGTGTCCAGCCCCGGTCAGCCCACAACACTTAGTATTTTTGTCTCTGGAGACACTCCTGTTTGCTAGACTGGAAAAAAGTATCTGCTTCTGAGGTTCTTGTACCCCATCTGGAAGTGATAAACATTTCAACTCACCAAGCATGAATGTGTGGTTGTGTAAACAGGACAGAGAGGTATACTGCAGCAGAGAAAAATAATGTTGAAAGATTTAAACCATGTTTTGTTTAATTCATTATTATCAGTCCCATTATTCTTCCAGACAGGTTTATCACAAGTGTGTCAGTAGAATAAATCAAATGTACTACTGTAATGGAGCTGTATGGGCAGATTTAGCCACGATATATTCACCATTTACTATGCTGGAAAGCCTCTTTAGCAATGTTTTCAGTGAAGTATTCCATGTTTTCTTTAGGTAGAGAGAAACAATTCTAGTAACATCAGAGATATTTTGTTGTTTTTATTTTAAATCATGATTAAAAAAACACCTGGAAGTGCTGATTTGACCTTGAATTTCAATGAACATCTGTCTCCTTGCAAACTTTTCCATTCTCATTCCCAGCAAAGAACCAGAATGTTATATACTGGAACAAATTTGTACATCTTTCTTAATTCTGTGCATACTCTCTGCAGTTTTATTGCTAGTTTTCCTTGAAAGAATAGTGGTTATCCAGCCTGTAAGATAACACTTTCACATTACTATTTGTGAACATCTTTGATAGAATGAATTCCATTGTAGAGCTAAATCCAAATGTGAGTATTTAAAGAAAATACGTTTTATAGGGTTTGGCTTTGCCACTCCCCTTCCACTTAGTACTGGAAGTAGAAAGAATTTCAGTATTAAACTTCTTGCTGTGTTTATGTCCTTAAGGTTTGCATTTGTAAGTACTCATTCTCTAGGGTAATACTACGTTTTTCCCCTTGATTTTTTTTTCTTTTTTTTTAGTTTAGGTTTGGTTTTGGGTGGAGTTTTTTGTTTGGTTGTTTTAATTGGTTGG
Organism: Vireo altiloquus; assembly: GCA_013396875.1. Lineage (NCBI taxonomy): Eukaryota > Metazoa > Chordata > Aves > Passeriformes > Vireonidae > Vireo > Vireo altiloquus. Next base: position 107,972 of record VZRF01015548.1, on the reverse strand, counting down.
TTGGTTTGGTTTGGTTTCTTGGTTTTTTTTTGGGGGTTGTTTTGTTGTTGGTTTGTTGGGGTTTTTTTTGCTTCGGGGTTTTTTTTTTGAGCTGTGCAGATCCAAAGGAAGTCCCCTTCCACAGCAAAAGAAAGAAGAGGAGACAGGATATGGATGCTAAACTGATCAACAACCCATACATCCTTCCTTCCTTTCCCATGTTAGTTCTGCATACAATGTAGGATGCAGTAGGATGTCTTTTTTCACCTTGGATTCTTTCCGTGTAACTTTTTTTAGGTTTTGCTATTTAAAATAACATTTACCGTTGCTTCTCCATCGTCAGCAACTCAGTCTGCCAACAGCAAATGCTATAAAAATGGGCGAGATTATATAGACCTACCTCTGACAGTCCTATAGACTACAAAGGAAAAACAAAATGAGGATGAAGGCAGGAAAAGATGGATCATCTGGGAAAATGATATAATATTCTGTTTGCCTGCTTTGGGTATTGTTATCCTGATTTCTTCTGTTTATGTTGTCTGCTGATTGTTTTACTCTGTTTTCCTCTTCCCACATTTATGCTCTCTCTTCATTGCTTGTGTAGGTTAGTTTTACTCCTTTGTAAAGGAAAAATATGTTTAATTATCACTTTGTAAAATTAGGGAAGTTACTAGCTAGTTACCTGAGATCAGACTCTAGATCCTTTATGCCATTGCAAAATGTATCTCAGGTGCCTGGTATTTGGAGGGGAGAAGGGCTTTAAAACCCAGAGGGCAAGTAAAAAGAGCTCAACTGGGAAACAGTAGGAAATAATATCCTTGGCATCACCTTACCCTGAAAAAAAAAGTTGTTTAAAAGTCAATTTAAGTTTTAGGGGTTGGCTTGCCCAGTTGGAGTTGACAGTGGTGGAAGTCAACAGGCATTCATGTGTACTCATTTACATCAGTGAGCCTCAAAATTACTTTAAGTCTGGAGGGAAGAAGAAAATTATTCAGGTGGAGGAAGAGATGTAAAAGCATAATAAAATAAATAGACAAGACAGACTCCTTCTTAAGATCTTAAAGATGATGGATGGCTGGAGTGGAGTTGTATAAAATGTGGTTTTTCTGCAAAAGTGATATCTTTTGGGGTATTCCATGTTACAGAGGCTCTGACCTATCAGGAGCTACACCTGGCTCTGGGAGGAGAAGGTAAAAAAGCTTGAGGGGAGAAAAGTGGTGAGACTATGTTTCTGAAAGGATAGGGAAATGATAAAATGGTCAAGTCTTTGGCATCTGGGTAGAAAATATCAGCCTTGATGCTAAGCTTGACCTGGGCACCTCAGTAACCTATAGGAAATGTCAAGTTGACAATGTGCTGAGTTATTTGCATGTCTTTCCTCTGACTTGCCTCTGGAGTCTGTCAGCCATGTTTTGTCTTACCAGGAAGGCTGCTTGTGGGTTGCAAGGCTCTCTTTTGGGCCTAAAATTCCAATTGTTCTCCTGCTTCAGTCCTAGTTGGTCAGTTCTTTCTGAGAGGAGCTGGTCCTGCTCTTCATGGACAGAACAACAGCAACACCCAGGCAGCTACATTCTGTTGTCCTTCCCAATTTCTTTATTGCAAGCTGTCATGATTTTACTTCAAGATGGGTGGTATTTATTTTAATTACCATTTCAGTTGCTGATGTCAATGATTAAATAAGAATCTTACCTTTCACTTAAAAATATCCAGCATTTGTAGGTGTTGAGAAAGAGTTTGCAAAAGTGGTAATGTAGTGTGAATTATACTCTAGAGGCTTAAAGGCTAGGAAACAAAGCAGCAAATTTTAACCCCTCTTTATTGCTGTTTTACCATCTCAGGTTGCTGAAAATCCTTTTTCTTTTTTTTAATTTCCTTTTTTTTTTTCTTTATAATTTTCAGCTACTTGGATTGAAAATACTACAGATCAAAAATCACTTCTTCACTTCTAGGATTTTTAATTAGAATTTCCTTGTGAACATCTCTGCAGATTGTCAGCAGACAATTGAGGAAATATAAAGAGAAAGAACATAATTTTTATATGAATGTTCAGCATTGTTGGATAGCTCCTGAGTTTAAATATAAATGTTACTGAAAGCTACAGTCTGTCAGTAAGTAGAGCAGGGCAGTGCTGCCTCTGGTTTTTGCATTGTGCCAGCTACTGCGTAGATGGACTCCAAACTTAGTAAAATTTGTAAACTATTTGCAAGAAGAAGGGATTTTGTCTGTACAGTGAATTACGGTGTTTGTTCCAGGGCAAAATTCTCTTTTCTTCCTCAGTCTTTAAAGGATTCAGGACTAAGCCATGTCGAACAATGGTGTGCTCATCCAAGGAGAACTGCTGAGTGCATTTAATAATCTTCACTGGTTGTCTCAGCACAGAGTGTGCTGATTATAGATAGTGCTGCCTTCAAAAACATGCTGTTAGCAAGAGCGTGAGGTTTATTTTGGTAGATCAGATATGCACATTGCTTCAGACAGTCTCAAATGTCCAGCTGCTGGTTGGAAAGCAGAGTTTCAGGCATAGTTCCTCCTTGCTTTGACCTCTCCCATTGTTTTCTGAGGGGTGGGGAGGATTGCAAATTTTCTATTCCTTCTGGACATGGCACTTAGTGTCCTGGTCTAGTTGACACGATGGTGTTAGGTCATAGGTTGGACTCAATGGTCTCAGAGGTTTATTGCAACCTAATTGATTCTGTGATTCTCTCCCCCAGTGTAACTGTACTAGACACTGAAAGAAAGTGTTGACAGGTAAGAGCAAATACTTTTCCTGTTTCTGTCCTATGACCCTCTAATTTATTTATGTGTTTTATTTCAAATGCAGACTTCAGTAATGTGCCTGATGTCACATCCAGTTTGAAAAGGAGCAGTACTGATGGCACTCTGGACCAAGTGCCACACAGGGAGAAGACTGATCCACCTTTCAGGGTAAGAATACTCTTGACACAACAATCCTTATGAACCAAAAGGCAGTATTGTAGCATTAATGCTCTGTCTTTTGTTGGAAAGAATTTAACATATGGCTTTAATTTGAAACATTTTGTATGCATATTAGCTGTACTTGATGTTTTAGTATCTTGAGGTCACCCTGACAGGTCAGCATATACAGCACAGCTGCTGCATCTGCAGGAGCAGTGTGATGAGGGCAAATGGCAAACAGGTGGAGACTCATCAAATTCATTTTTCTGTGTGGCTTGAACCCAGTTCCTGCAGAGAACAGTAAAGCTGCAACAGCTTTATAACTGATTCCGTTTGTTTTGTACTTTCTTTTTGCTGATATTTCCAGGGCTTGCTGTTAATATTGCAGTGACCATAGCAGTACTTTGTCAGTAGTTTTAAACTGGACTGCAGACTTGGAGAGGTGCAATGTTTGAGAGACAGTGATTGCCACTCTCTAATTCGGAGACCCTTTATGTGTCTGCAGTTACTGTTTGACTTTGGCTGGACTAATGGTTGTCCTTCTCTCAGCCAGGACTTTGGGGGCTGAGGCAGTAATGCCCAGAATTAGTGTCCACCTTCAAATGCACTGGTCTCTGAGGAGCAGCTTTTTGTCCATTTTGCTCTGAATCAGGCAAATTGCAACTTTGTCCAATTCAAAGTGCATATTGTTTTGAACCTCCCAAATGCAAGTGTGGGTAGTGTTTTTGTGTTGGTGGCCATGATGTTACCTGGCATTGCCATTCTGTCAACAGAAAAGTGTTTTTAAATTCTGTTGATGAGTTGGTTGTATCTTCAAGCAAATTTGTGGCAACACTTGTGTTAGCACTCTTGCATAACAGGAATGACGTTAGAGTTTTTATGGTTCTGGAATATATTACTGTCTTGTGCTAGGTTGTATGAAAAATTGGTAGAGATGAGACAGAAGGCAAAAACTCAGAAGACTGGAATAGGGCAGATACACTGTGCCTCTAACCATACTGAGAGGAGCTGTTGATCTTACTTTATTAACTACTTTGTAACCTTCCTCACTCTTATATTGGTGATTTTATGCCCTTTCCCTAGAGAATAAGGAGAAGCCCAGTGATTTTGGGTCTTCAGCCCATCTCCTGCTGCACAAGGGGATTCCCACAGATGATCTGTCCTGTGTAACAATTGCTTATGCTTCCCCAAAGTCTTTGCAACCAGACAAGAACAAACTGGATTTTCTCTCCTTGGGACACATTGTTCCTCTGAAAGGAGTATAGTGGATTTCTCTGCTCTGTTGTTTTAGGACTTCTGCCTGGTTTTAGGGGTAGGAATCTTTGTGGGAGCACAGCAGAGGTGACCCCAAGGTTTAGGATGCTTTGATGGCTGTTTGCACCAGGCCAGGCTCCCCTGGGTACCTTGGGGTGCCCTGCTCCCCCAGAATATGCACTGCCCCCATGCACTGTGTGGACATAAATGCTGACCTTCTGTCCTGCTCGAGGGGAGGAGATTCTGGGGCATCAGCTTTGCTTTAGCAGAAGAACAAAGCCAATCCTGATAGCCTCTGTCAAATACACCAGGTGCCAGAAAATTAGGGAGAATTCTAAGGATTTAAATACATAGTGAACAATTGATGTATACTAGTTGTTGCTCTTAATGCACTAAATTTGCTCCAATGCTCTAAATTACATGCTGCAATTAAAGCTCAAAAAAAAAGAGAGGAAAATGGACAGGTCTGCTCCCTGCCCTCCCTCCAACCTCAAATCTGTCAGATTCAGCAGTTATTAGGCCTTTTGCATGATTTGCTGAAGTAATTGCCCACTCTGTACTGCAGTTTACTTCTTGAGCTGACATGCAGGTCTGCTACTGTCATTTTAAAAATTATCTGAGGCTGTCCTAGTTTTGTAGGTAGAAGGGCGGAAAACAGCCTGGCAATCAAAGGCAGTCTGACTTGGACTGCAGCTGTAAAAGAGTCTGTGACAGCTCTACAATTTCTGCAAATGGTTTGTAATTGATTGCTGTCTTTCTGTTGGAGGGTGCCTATTACCGTCAGAGCTTTTTGTCTGACCCTTTTGATATCTCCAATAGACGTAGAAGGAAAGAAAACCCAAACCTAACAGTTAAGTTTGGGTGGTATATATTCTATGTGCTTTTGTGATTGTGTATAACAGGAATTAAAATGATTTCTGTTTTTATAGCTGTGATTTGGGACTGCTCACCAGATGAACAATAATTATTGCTAATAAAAGCTAGTTTGAGGAAATTGTGCAGTCTCAAAAAGCATAGCATCTGGATTTGGGTTTGTGGATTTTTTTTCCCCTTTGCCCTTCTGTTTCCTGCATGTGCTGGCTTGACCTCCCACGCCTGTGGGACACCGTTAGTGCAGTAGGCAAGTAGGCGATGCTGCAGGGGTATGGGGGAGAGGAGCTCTGTAAGTACAGCTCTGTGGAGGAGACGCTGGTGGTGCTGAGAGGTTTTGAGCACAGCCTGGAACAACAGGCAGTTTGGGATTATTTCCAGGGAGACACAGCTAGAGATGCTCACTTTCCAGTTGACAGCAATTGTAGATGTAATTGTTTGGCTCTGAGGGAGCAGGCTCCTTTGAAGTTTGGTTGATTTCTGTCCCAGTAAGTAAATGAAAAACAGTCTTAAAGCTTTGGATTTAATGGTTGCATGTCTGGATTTCGTGTTTCTTGTTTGGAGCATTTTTGTTTGTCTGTTTTTCACTATTTTCTTCATCTCATAACAAGGTAAGGTTAGGCATCATCGTAACTGAAAGTACGGTGAGGCATTTCAAAAGTGCCTTGTAATCTCAAAGAAATAAGCCTTTTGTTGCATGTGTACTACATTCAAAAACACCTTCATTCAGTCTGTCATTCATTGATTTTTTTTTTGTAGACTTAGAAATGAATGTATTTAGGATAGTTATATGTTTGTCTTTCATCTGAGAGCTAACAAATCAATTAAGAGGGCAAGTGGGAGTAGTATAATTCCAGAAATGGAAGCTGTTCCTTAAGTTATAAAATATTATTAAAAATATATGGATATCAAGAACCATCCATTCCAGATGCTCATTAGTTCTGACAGCTCTGTATTCTCTGGGATACCTCATTTGTACTTTAAAACCTTTAACCTTATTTTCAATTTTATTTAACAGGGATATATTATACTTCTAACACCTTTTGCTGCAGTACATCTTCAAACTGTGTTAAAATACTGTTTATGTGGCAATAGCATGTTGTCCTTGCTACTCTTGGTTCTGGAGTATGTAGGTGTTCTGTTGACAGAAGAATATGTGACCTGAGAAAATCTGGGAATTGAGCATGCCTGTCGGTGTAATTAAGTTTAGTTGTGTTTGATCATTTTGAGAACTAATTGTCTGTGCTTCTGGTACTCAGTTAAATCCTGGTATGTTGGCAGTTGCCAAGAAGCTCTCTATGTATCAAAGTAGCATGAAGCAGAATGAGCAAAAGATGCAACTTTTCCTTTAGCTACTTGTGATTTCTAATTACAAACTATATTGGCTAGAAATGTTTGCTCTAGCCCACTGTTCGTTTTAAGATGAAGTTTAGCAGTCTAACTCACTTATCTCTACTTTGTACTTTCAGTGTATTAAAAATAGCCTTTTGTGAAACATAGCTAGAAGGGGAAATTTTACTGTATAATTACTTATTATTTTAAGGTCTCTAGAAAGACAGCTGTGATCTGACTTTTGATTGCTCTGAATCTTTTGAGTGTCATCAGAGAGATACATTTCTGAAATCCTGTTAAATTCTAACAGACATAAAGAAATAAGTTTGTATAAATGCATGTGTGAGAAGGGGAAGATGTATTTTCACTTTAAGTATTTTACAGATCTTAAGAAAAAACCTTAGCGTATACTCTCTGCAAATATTTCACATAACATCATTATATCCGCAGCTGTATCTTAGTCATCTTTAAGATACTTAAGAAACCCAGTAAAAATACCCAGTGTGATGGCTTTTAATCATTATAGAAATAGTCAATGAATGTAGAGTGGTTTTATGGTAGCATCTTCAAAAATTAAGACTGCTGGTACAGAAATGGAAGCCGCTGTGTGAGAAACTTTGACTGTTAACAAGAATTGGCTTTCTAAATAATGGCCAACTTGTTTCATTTTATAGTGCTTTTGAAATGGTGCTGTATTTCTTTCAAACAAAAGTAAAATTGATCCTGGGAATAAGTTGAATACAGAAACTTGGGGAAATTGCCTTTGCTGTTGCCTCTTGAAATAGTCACTCTCAGCACTGGTTATTGAGCATACATGAATGTGTGTATATGAGGACAAATCTGTCCCCTTCACCTCTTAATAAAAAAAAGAAATAAAAAATTCTATACACTGCAGAGACAGAAAACAAACTTTTTTTTTCCTTGGGAATACCATTCTTATTGCAATGAACAGAAGTTACAGTTAAAAATCCTTTAACATCTTTTCCTATTTTGAACTTATTTAGATTATCTACACTAATTCATCTTCCCCTCCTGTTTGATGACCATGTTCACTTTCCCTTTATCTGATAAGGAAATGAGAATTCATGGCAAGTCTGATCAGCAGAGTTCATGGCACCTTTAGCAAACACAAATCTGCATCTCCTACAGGAGGGAGCATTTTCATCAAATGCTTTGAGATTTTCCTGGGGATGAGGTCCATGTCAATATGATGGCCCTACTTGAAATGCTTATTTTTACACATATAGCGAACAAGAAGAAGGTAGAAAAAAATATGTCCTTGTGTGTTTCAGAAGTCTCATTTTTGAATGCTTGAGATTGCTATGTAATATCAAATCATCCTTCGAGTATTTTTGAAGCTTTTGTATTCTGATGCTGATTGCTGACATTCTTCCACTTGCCAGTACAATGAGAAGTCAGCATGTCTGGGACCATGGTGAGAAATCTGGTTTTTGGCCTCCCTGCACACAGTGCTGCTTTTTGTGCTCAAGGAGCCAACATGCACATATGCCTGACTTGGGCAACTGTTCAGGTTTTTTTTGTAGCCTCAATCTAAAGTACATGTGCAACTGAGCAGCTCATTTCCACATCTGATGGTGCCCAGGAGGTGTGAATGCAGTCGAAAGCAAACCCATCTTCCAAGTTCTACATCATGCAGCTACCTTAGGAAGCTTCCCAAAACAGTGCTTTCAACAGATGCAAAATACATGTGTTGGGATTTCAAAAAGGAAATCCCTGTTACCTATTAGCTGATTTCACACAGCTATTTCTGTAATGCAAATCAGCGAGTATTGTAAAGAGTTTGCTGCATTTTGTGATTTTAGCCTCTTGTTTATACAGTATAGCTGCCACTGGAGGGGTGGTTTTTATACATTGAAGAAATTAGTGTTTTGTCTTCACAATCTCTAAAGCTGATTTCAAAACCCCTTTACCAGTAGCAGGACCACAGCCATCAGCCTCTCATGCAGAATAATTTAAGGGTAAAAATCCAGAGGTACAATATACATTGAGGTGTACAGTCAAACCTGGATGAGAGAAAATGTATCTCATTGCTGGTCTGCCTGAATGCTCAGCTGTTAAAGAAAAATCATGGTTTGATTTTTGGGGAGAGGAAGGGGGCAACTGTGGTAGTTGCCATGGAATGGCAGGGGTGAAAAGTAGTTAGTAATCATTAGTCATACAATTTCAGTCCAATCCCAACAGAAAATTCATGCAATTGTTCAGTGTTTGTGGAATACTTGAATGGTATTTTATCTTCCAGAAGAATGCAAGTAGATGCTAGGAATGATGTATTCCTATGATTTATTACCTAGAAAACACTGTACACTGTGATCTGTAGCAGATGCGCTGTGGAGTAGTTCAGGGCACTGTTATTCAAAACACACCCAACTGCCTTCTACTGCCGCTATCAGTAAATGTAATCCTATTTATTATATGGATCATATGTATTATATATAATATATACATGGTGGCTCATTGATTTATTTTGGTCTGGTGATGACACTCATCACTCTCAGAGATGAGTGTGCGATCACCAGTCTGACTGCGTGTATATAAGCAGCATATATGAAATAATTTTGTTAAGCAAAAAAAATCAAAAATCTTGGAAAGGGAATGTTGGTACTAGCCAAGTAAACACCAGTTGTTGAGCTCCATTGAAAGAAAGCCAAGCAGCAATGACCAGAAGCTCAACAGAGCCCCAAACCCTAAACTTCTTGCATGGAGGCAATTCCAGCAGAATGTCGTGATGACTTCTCATTAACTCGGTTTTGCATTGCCCAAGCATTTCCCACTTGCCCAGCATGTCATTAATTGCAGGAGAGCTGCCTGCCTGAAGGCTTACTCAGCATCCATAGGATATTAAGGATTTTTCCTTTATTTTAATCATGAAAACGTCTCTTTAGTAGTTGATGAGATCCAAAAGCTTGGGGAGTAGTCTGCAATTAACATCTTTTTCTTTGTAGGAGGGGGATTAACAATGTGGTACTCTCAAAATCATGTATAGCCTCTGCAATCCAAGTGTCATTTTCTTCCAGATGTGACATGCATTTAGGGAATCTCAGAGCTAACATGGGAAAATAGCATGTTTCTCAGCAGTGGTTTCCTTGATTCGTTTGTGCCTGGAGGGGACAGTTCTGCATTGAAAGCATGACAAGCCTGTGGGGAGTTCTGCTAATTATTGTGCTTCCCTTGCAGATAGCCCAGCCCATGGTGACCCCTACCAGAGTTGGTGGCTCCAGCAGTGTGGAGCCACTGTCAAACCCCTGCTATCTTCAAGTGCCTTTTGAAAAGGGTATCAGTGAAACTATAGCCTGTTAAAAGTTCATAAGAATTTTGCTAATGAATCTAGGTTTCAGTATATTAATCAATTGTTCAGAGAAGGCACCAGAACTGGTAGACCATAGGTTACAGAAGACTTACTGTAAACCTATTGGTGAGTGCTACTGCCCTGTCCTGGACTTCTTGTGTTGATCCTGCAGTTCTGCATCCTCTATGGATGGCCCAAAATTCAAATGTAAGAGTTGTGAGTCTGGGCTAGCACAGTAAAGGAGCTTCAAAACCAAAAAGCTTAAAGCATGGAAAGTGCTGTATCTCATGTGAACCTGTAACCCAGGTCAGGCTGTAGATGGAGACCTGCTTGCGTAGCTACTGCTAAGGAGGCACAAGAATGGTAGGAAAGAAGGCCAAAGGGTCTGCACAGTATGTGCAGTTCTTGCATGCAGAGGTGTGACCTTGTGGTGCTTTGTTTTGTGCTGTTACATTGAGTCCCTATGGCTTGGAGGGAGGGGGTATTTCTTGTCTTTCCTCCAACTGAGGGAAACGTCCTCTCAAAAGTTCTGAAATAGCTTTTGGTGTAAAACAGGCAGATGGTTTTGATCAGGAAAAGAAATTATGTTGTGTTGATGCTTGCACATGAAGGAAGCCAGTGGGATATGACTTATAACACAGTTTTTCTTTGTAGTCATCTGGGAAAAAATCCATAAGGCTTACCTGCAGATGGAAAGGGAAGCATATGACAACAGCTCTGAATCATTGTAACAGGATATGGTCAGCAGTGTCTCTGGAGACGCCCGTGACTTCATTGATCAAGGGCAGGAAGCTGCCTGGGAGCCCACCACCCTGGGCCTCCAAAGCAGCCCCTGTCACCTGCAGTGCAGGATATGACGGCAGCATTTCACTTTGCAGTGAAAGGCAGAGATATCTAATTGCACTTCTACAGACCTAGGGAACTGGGTAACATCTCTGCCAGCTGCAGAATATTTGGTGGTTTCTTTGTTTGTTTTAGAAATCAAGATGCTGTTCAGCTACAGTGCTGACAGTAACATGTATGTTTTTTCCTTGCGATGCAAAAGCATCCAAGCCCAATTTTAGTGCATGCCAAGGTATGTGATGTGCCCAACAGTCACCCATAGCACACAAAGTCACTTTAAAGTTGCACAAAGTTTCAGTATAGGATTTCAGACAAATACTACATCCTGGATACCATGATAACTTCAATGAGGCTTTGATTCCTATTTTGCTCTGTCAGGAACATGTAATAACAAAGGTAGACTTGAAATTCCACACTGAAAAACATCTGTTACCTGCAGCAAATTCTGCAAAATAAAAGATAACAAAAAGGCACATGAAAGACTGAGAGAGGCAGAAGAATTAAAAAAAAAAAAATTCAAAAAGTATGGGATCAGATGCACAGGGAGGTTCCACCAGATTTTCATGTTTTGTTACCTGTTGTCGCTTGTTAACATATTGTGAGCAGACATAGACTTCCTCTCACATGGTGATTATTTCCTTCTGAGACAGCAGAATCCTGCTGTAGTCCTAAACAAAGCCTTGCCAAAACCAGGGGAGAGGTTGATGTAGAGTTCAGAGAATCTATTTTTGTCTTTACAGGGGAGTTACTGTGTCTTTTAACATTTGGAATGTGAAATGCTGGCTGCTAATGAGAACAGATACGAGTTGCCTTCTCTGCCTCCAGAAGTGGCACACTGCAAAACTATATTGTGAAACATGAATGCATCTGCAAAGATAATGTCTCAGTGGTTGCTATAGTTTCTAATTCAATACTTGAGAAAAGTTTTTGCATTCGGCACAAAAAAAAAAATTCAGTGAGAATGTTGCAAACAATATTTAAGATGCTTGAAATTAAAAATAAAACAAGAATTCATTTTAAACATTCAGAATGCTAACTAATTTTTTGTATCACTGGAATTAAAGCACGTGTCTTCACAGTGGTCAATTTCGCTTTGAAAATACATTTTGACAGCATTTAAAAACCATGCTATTAGTATAATAAGCATGACAGGAAAATATGCAGAAAAATCATCCACCCACAGTTATAAAAAGTAAAAAACAGACTCCATCTAGATCAGTGTGGAGATCTGGAGCCGAGCTGTATTAATCCTGAACTTAAAATGCTTAGAGACCACTAACATCGCAGAGCTCCTGTTAGTGCAGAGTATGTAAGTACATGTTGTATGTTTATATATATGTATGTGTGTGTGTGTACATATGTATGTTGTGTATATGAATTATGCTTCTGTGTTACCAGTGGTCCAGACTGATGTTACAAAGTGCTCAGGATTGTTCTGGAGGCAAGCCACTATTTCCTTTCATTCAAAGTGTACGCTGATGGGGCAAAATTAGCCTTTTACCTTCATGCATTAAGGGCAAAAGCAGGATGGGAAATGAACTGGATGCAGATAAGCACACCTACATGTATGAGGACAATAGAGGGAAGCCTGTATTTTGAAGGATGTCACTGTTATTGTAACTATCAAGCCTGGTGCCACTGAAATGGAAAGATGAAAACCAGATGTCGGTAAAGGGAATGTGTGTTATTCAAAGTACACAGGAACAAACAACAGGGCTATGTCATTTTTCCAGTGATCTTAAAAATATTTCACAGTGATGGATTATTTCACTTGTTTTTGAAAAGTGCTTGAGTGCTGCTTGTGTGCTTCTAGAGAAAAAGAAAGGCTAAATGAAAAGCATTAATTCATTTGCTTTGCTTTAGTTTGTGTTGTTCCCTTTCTTGATTTGTCCAAGTCCCTCAATAGGAGTTGGAAAGATTACTGAAACATAATTGTCTTTTTTCTAATGAATACACATTAAAAAAAAGCTGTTAATTGGTAACATCTTTTAGCTGGCATATGGCTAGCTAATAATGCAGGCTTAATTAGCAAATCTGGGGAAGAATAACTTCCTAATATGGAATTAAAAAGGCCTGTCATTGTTTTTCATCAAGACCGATGATATTGCTTGGACCTGAAATTTAGCAACCTTTTTTTTTCTTGGTCCCAGTGGATGAGCTGTGTTTTAACAAGTATCTATTAGAAAATCAGAGCTTGAAAGTGCCATGACTAATGCAGATAGGAAACAAAGAAACAGTACCTCTCTAGAAAGTATAGTTATACTCTTAATACACATGGATCTGGTGACCTGGCCTGTGTTATTTTTAAAATGCCATATGCAGCACTGTAAGCTTTTAATTTCTACAAACTAATTATTTTGTTTCTTGTCTTCAGACTTGCTCTGAAGATCTATGTCGTCCTAGGATCCATGGACTACTGCAGAGCCACCACCAATGGTGGATAAGAACAGTAGCCTTGTACATGCCACACAGTAGTCCATGAGTTTGGATTTTTAAACCAGACTGTACATCCCCTGAAAAATGAAATGTTAGGGAGCAGGCAAAACTTCTCTTGCTCCTTTGAGACCATTTCCTCAGTTTTCTGCTGTATAGTCCTCTCACCCAATGAACCTGTTATCTCTTTCAAGACAAAGAAAGGGCACGGTCCATCCGCTAAGCAAGAGGTTCCTGCTGCCGTGCTGTGTTCTGCATGTCTTATCAGCAGCATGTTGTTTCAGGGCTCCAGGATCATTTTTCCTCTGATAGGCAGCCTCTCAGTGACTGAGCTGTACAGTTTGGCAAATGCTGAGCTGTCAAGTTGTGCTAATGATTTGGAAAGAGATGGATGTAAGTTTAATTGCAGTAATTAAATGAGAAAGCTGTGTTATTCCCTTGCTTGTATGAAGGTGAAAATCCTTGAAACCTCAGAAGCAGTGCACACGTAACCTAAGATATAGATACCCAGGCTTGGTGTGTCATTTGGGTTCAAGGAAAGAGTTTGCTAGAGAGCAATAGGTGCTGCCAAGGGCGGTGTTGAATGAAGCCTTACAGCTCAACTGCATTGCACTGTAGGAGTGCTGTGATGGGGCAACATGGGAGTTGCAGTGTTTTATTATGCCACTGGTGTAGTTCTCCTTTTATTAATGAATTGCTTGTCAGTCTTTTATCTCTTCAGTTCAGTGTTTTCATGTCCCATAATGTTTTATTTAAAGCTGCCTTGTTCTTAGGGTAATCTATCTGTAGATCCAATTGGTTTTGTGTAAATATGTCAGCATCAGAACTCTTACTTTCAAGCCTGAATTTACTACCGAGCTCATTTTAAATTTCTTTTTATTGATGTAATTATGGCTAAAAGGTTCAAACAAAGGACAAGCATAATTATATAAAGGAATCATCCAGAGAGCTGCCTATTTGTTTTTCATTTTATCATTGTAAGAGCATTTGTATGCCACAACATTTAGCAGTGTATATACCCTTGACAGAGCATCAGTCCTATTGATAAATCATGCTGACCTTCAGGGCAGTCAGCACCCTCTAGATATTTTTAGGTATTTGGCTAACTTTCTGAAAGCACCTGATGTTTTGTTTATGCAGTAAATTTCAGAGGCAGGGAGGCAGGTATATTTCTAGGGAGATCAAACCCCTCTTCCCTTGTCATAACTGCACTTCATCCTGCACTCACTACATCAAGCTTTTTATAAAAAAATATTCTCGTCTAGCATCTTTTTCCTTCATTTGTAGCAATAAAGGGAGGCATGGCAGGTCTGTCTGTACTCTCGTACAGTGCTTAGCCTTGTTACGTTGGGATGTTGTCAGCATCTCCGATTTTGTTAGTCGGCACAAAAGAGAAACTTGTGCAGCTGAGCTCAGAGGGGAAGGTGTGTTCGTGGGGGATCTCAACATCCGTGGCTTCCTTCCGAGGGCCCTTCTCCTTTGGCAAAGTTTGTATTCACAAGCCACAATGCCCGCCTTCAGGAGGAGTAAAACCAGAGCTAAGAGTTTAGCGCTGGCTCGCAAAACCCAGCAGCAGGCAGCAGCAGCTTACGGCTCCCTGCACAGGATGCTCTCCGTGGTGAGTTCTGCAGCGGCGTGGCTTCAGCTGGGGGTGCTGCTTAATTAGTCTGAGGTGATGGGGCTGCAGGAGCATCCAAGCTGCCTGTACCTGATAAATAATGACTGTCCCAGCATTAGTAATCAAATTATGGATTCTGGCAATGTGTGGGTGAGTTTGTATCAGAACTCTGCATGGGAAAAGCTTTTGGTTTTCTGAAGTTTGGGGGAGGGAAGGGTGGGTTGGTTGCCTGCACTGTTTGCTGCTAGGCTCAAGCAAATTGTTATTTCTTGCATCTCTCAGAGAAAGGACTATGTAAGATTCATATTTTGACAAGAAGTAGGAAGGTTTTAAAAAGATTCCCCATGTAAAATTTGAAATAACTGCAGCATGAATATTTTAACTGTTTCTCTCTTTTTTCACAATTAAGTATTGTGGAAATAGGTAGGGAAAACATGATGTATAATCCAGGTATTGCTGGTGAAATATAAGAAGGCTATATATATGTATTGCACAAGTGGCAGAAAAATACATGAACCTCCTGCATTAAAATTGACAACATCAGGGTAAGGACCTGGGGTAGGAAGAACTGACAGTATTTTTACAGAATCAGGGTTTGGGAAAATTTTTATTGTGTACTTTGATGTGACCTCAAGAGACTCTCCTTTTTGTGACCTGGGCTGTCAGGATTTCTGTTCTTGTTTTCCTGATGCTCTCATCTTTACATTTTGTATAGTCAGGAGTTAGTGTCCTGTGATGGAAATCTGTTCTGTTTTGCTTTTGACTTTGGTATGAGTTGGGTCAGATGACTTTGGAGACTGATTCTAGAGAAACTGAGCACAGCATCTATGAACTCAGTGGTTGCTGTTTGTCCTGCGGACCTTGCCCAAGTGCAGGCTCTTGGGCCCAGAACCCTGCTGCATGACTTGGTTTATAACAAGAGTTCCAGTCAAGTACCTCAGTCACCACCAATGGTTCTGTACTCAAGGAGAAAGATGGGCATCTCTCTGTGTGGCAGGTGAGAGGGAAGGTTTGCCACCATGCAAATATCAGTAGCTCAGGCACCACATCAGGGGGGTTGCATCTTAGCTGTTTTACACAGCTCTGTGTTCAGCCTTCTTTCAAGCCTTACCCTGTGGTCTCTGGAAAGAATTACTGGGTCATCAGCTCCTCCCTCTTCTTACAGTATTTGTTAGTATATGTTAGTATTGTTATAGTATTAGTTAGTATTCTAAATGAGGTTGGTGACATCTGATTGTGTTAACAGGCTGATTTGCTAACATTAATCTCTCTGAAATTGGGAAATTCTAACTCAAAGACAAATGGTCATTGTTAATTCATTGCCTTTTGTATACTCTGGTAGTGTCTAGCAGGGCTTCTTCTCATACCTTGGTGCAGGGGATTTGCTTCTCCCTCCTTAAAATGTAACTCTGACTAGGCTTTGCTTATTGCTTTGAAGGATCTTAGTGGACACTGAAAAAATGCCCTTCTTTCAGCAAAACTTTAAATATTTTAATTAAAAGGCAGTCAAGAGACACAGTAAAACAAAACGGATCCCTAGGATTTCATTGTCAGTCTGGAACAATTTCGTGTTCTGAATGGCCTTGAAGTTGGGAAAAGAAGGAGAAGGAGCAGAAGATAAGTAATGACTGAGGCTACTGCTTTGGTTTAGTTTTTGTTGCCGAAAGCTGAGCAGCAGTTTTGCCGAGATATCTGTGGTGAAAATCCCACGAGGTATTTTTCAGTAAAGTTCTGCTGGCATTTTTCAGTTTTAATGATCAGATTAGAGGGGTGAGGTACTGTACTGGTGTGTTTTTTCTGTGGTATTTAAGGAAGCCAAGGCCTGCAACTTCTTAGCCTTTTAATGTTGCTTGGTTGCAAAGTACTTCCCAGTCTGAGGAAATGCCAGAGATGCCCATAGAGTGATGCACCCACAGAAAAATGGTGACACTCAGGGCTACCTTGTTCTGGAGAGAAACACCTTCTAACACAAAGTAAAAGGGGTGGACATCCCCAAGAGCTTTCCTTTTACACAGAGCAAGGAATGTAAAGGTGTCTCAGCCTAGTTGTTCTTTGCTCAAAATTCCATGTAATTGTATTTCCTCTGCTGACTGGTGCATTCAGTCTTGTTGGAAATACATACATCAGGCAGAGCTGATGTGTTAGCTGTTCATTTTTGGAGGGCACATGTCTAATCTATTCCTGCAGGATGTTTCTGAGCGTGTTTCCTCTTAGGGTAGGGAGTTCTGCACAAGGATGCCGAATCCTGAAAACTCTTCAAAGGACGTGCATGGCTTTCACATCACCAAGGAATCTTTCTTAAGCTTCTTAAGCTTGAGTTTTCTAAGTCTACTCAAAATATTCCTTTCCATCACTGTTTCAAACAAACCCTGACAGGCTGGAGGAGTGCATGATACGTATAAATGAGGGTAAAGTAAACAGCAACTTCCAGAGACCCTGTAACACTAATTGACCTTGTGCAGCATTTATGCTCAATCTCTATAATTCAGTAGAAAGTCACAGGATAACCATGAAATCGTTGTGCTAGTTCTTAACCACTGCTGATTAATGTCTTCTGCTCTCTCACTGATTAATTTTATAGGGTTTTGTTACTCTGGTGGGGATAGCACAGCCTCAAATGATGATATGCTTGTGCACAAGGAGCACAGAAAATCTGTAAGACATCCTTGTAAAAGTACCTTTTCACTCACTTTAGGAGAATAATCTGTAGCATTTCTTATCCCAACTATTATTGGAAGTGGAATATGCTGCATCTCCATCTGACAAGCTGAGCACCACTGCAGTTGTTGGCTGCTGTAGATCAAGGTGACATCTCTGTGGACTGGAACTTTCCCTTCAAAGGTTACTTTGAGCAGTCCACAGTCACAGAGAATACTCCCTGCAAAAGGATGTGGAACCTTAAGTCTGAGTCTCAAACATGCAGGGATGAAAGAAATGTTTCTCCAGGCTACTTCTATACATCCTTCTGTTTTGTAAGAGGCCAAGAGAGTATTGGGCAGGAGGTTGCTTCCCCTGACTGTTAAATCTTTTGAATGGTTTATACAGCCTTGTTGGAAAATCTTGAATATGGCCAGTAAACCAGCACAGTGTTCCTTAGCTTCCTTCTCCCTGAAATGCGAGTATATGTGGATTTTTCTTTTTCTATAGGCCCTGCATAAACACCATTTGTCTTTCCCAGCTCTAGCACTGTTAGTCTACATTTTTGGATATTTAGCCTTATCTGTCTGCTGTTCAGTGCCAAAGGTAAGATGAAGCTGCTTCTGGTCCCCTTTACATGCTGCTGAAAGGGGCATACATAATCCCAAGTAATGGATTTTGGAGGAAGTTTGCTGCTTCCACTATTTCCTGTTCCCTGCTACCTTGCAGCCTTGTCCATAGTCAGTTATCTGGACTTTTCTTTTTACTGCTTTAAATGTTTTTATTTTGATAAGATGTACACTATAAAGGTTGACATAAATAATCTTTTTACCATTTACTAAATACAGTCTTGGTCCTGTGCAAATAAAAGCAGCTGTGTGCTTGACAAATTTACCATTTCATCCGAGAGTCATATCCGTCTTCATTAGCCATTGCAATGTCAAGATCAGAGCAAATTCAGGGTTAATTCCCTCCTTAAGTCAAGATAGGGGTGGATGTGTGTAGTGTCAAGAGGGGGTTCCTTTTTAGACTTCTTGGCTTGAGGGCCCTAGACTGCCTTATTTTTGATTTGACATCCAGAATGCCCAGCTGGCTTTGAAACCCCAGCTGCAGGGCAATCCCAAATACAGGGCAAAGGCTGAGCCTCTCCTGCCCACACATGCAAGATAAAAAACATGGTCCTAGGGGTTGTCACTAGAGACCTTATGGAAAAGATCTGTTTTAAACAGTTTAAAAGAGCAGGAAATTGTTTAGTGTCAGAGGCAGAAAGTAGCTTCCAGAAGACTAGGGAGAAAAGGTAGAGATCTCAGCCTAGGTGGTAAGAGAGTTTTGGGAAGAAACATGGAGGAAGAATTGTTTTATGCTTCTCTACTTATTTGTTGTTACGAAGTTTCTCATTTATACTAAGCTCTTGGTCAAGAACCAGTGGTTCTACTGGCAAAATGGGTTCCTTCATCTTCTGTGGTCTATGCAATGTGTATGAGTGAATGTGAACACTTTCATCCTGTGATCAAGTAGCATTTCATGCTTGCTTTGACCCAAATGTAAATATCACAGTGAGTACAGAGTGAGGTCTGGATATTGCACTGTCAGGAAGACTCCTGTAAAGGGAAGGACACAGAGCAGCAAGACTTAAGGGAAAGACAAGATCCAGCGAGCAGGGAGGTCAAGGGCAATATTTTTGATGACAAATTTGCAAACGTATTCAGGAACATATTAAAGTTTATAAAAATCAGTGCTTGTTGGCAGTACCTGAGAGGTAATCCTGTGCCTTGGGCTTAGGCCAGCTATGCAGAACAATTTCTGACGGCAAAATTATATTGCTTAGGTGATCAAAAAGTATTTATGTTGAGCAGTATCATCTATTTCCATATGCTTTCCCATACAGTGCTTCTTGGTGACTGATGTAGCACTGACCCCAAAACTAAAGGGGATGTAGAAATAGCATGTTCCCCAATGTCTGCCTGCTCTATATGCAAAGGTGGTTGAGGAGGAATAGAGGACTTCTAACTCTTCCTTGTAAAACTATGCCTGATGATGATGCTTGTGGCTTGCTTTCAATAGGCTGCCTTGCATCCTTGACCTCAATGTCCTTGATCAGTTGTCAGGCTGATGTAAATCAAGCTGCCCATGCGCATCTTGAGCTGCAGGAACTGTAAAATCTGAAACATTCTGATACAAATGCAAACCTTTCTGACATCAGAAACAAAGAAAATAAAACTGAAGTGCTTTGGTATTCAATTGTTTAGAATCTGCTTTAAAATAACCCACATACACACACACACACACACACCACTTCCTAAATGACTTGTTTGCAAACCACTAACTAATTTCAGTGTCATAGACTGACTATAATTTTTAAATGTATTCCATCAGTGTGGATATGTAATTCTAACAAACACCATTCAATTGATACTGCATTTTGTTGGGTCCTAATAAATGTTGAAAATACTAAATGCATCTAAATTTCATAGTCCTGCAAGCTGTCATTATATTGGACTATGAAGCTGGTTGCACATATCAGCAAGTAAAGTAACTTCATTTTTTTTGAGTGGTGGTATCTTTCAAAACTGGGAGCTGGGAAGCTACAGAGTGATATGGACTACATGGCAAATATCTGACATTTTTATATTTATTTTCATCATATAAGTGTTTTATCACAGGAATGGCTGAGATTAAATATTCCTAGTCCATTTAGTCTCCACTTACTTAAGACTTTGTATAGCTCAGTTCATTTTCAGATTACCTTTTGCACTTGTTTATTTGATGGCCTAGGATGTTGGAGAACCAAGCTACACAGGTGTAATTAGTGGTGAATCAGGACACCCAAAAAGGATCACTTGAAACTGCTTGTGGAAAAAATAGTACAAGTTAAGACAGTTCTGAAATGCACTCAAGTCCTGATCTCAGCACTGAAACGAGACTAACACATGAAATAAGGCAGCATTCATATAGTCCTCATTTGGATGCACTTGCTAAATACAAGGTGATAAATGGCACAGCATATACAACTGTCCATTTTGTGCAAGTATCTGAATGAGAGAAGTACTGAAGAAGAATTGTTTCATGTAGTACAAAGATGTGGATACCAAATGCTGTTAACGTAAATTTGGGTAATGGTAGTGATATTTTAGCTTTCAGGGAAACACCATATAAGAAAGAGGACAGTGAAATAATTTTCAAATTAAGCATTGAAGATTATGGCCTGAAAAAGTTGCTCTTGGATATTAGTGGTGGTCATACAAGATCAAATTAGATAACTAAATATCTAATGAAATATCTCATCTTCCATCTTTGACTTACAAGATTAACTGTTGTTCTATCTTCAGTTCCTACCTTGCTTGAAAATTTTGGGGTTTTTTTAATTCTGTTTTTAATCATTCTTCTAAAAAAATCTCAACTATTTAGGTTTCCATTTATATTTTTTGAAAGCAAAAGATGCTGATACATAGTTCTGTTCTTGGAAACAAAGCATCTGACCATTTTTTGACAGCCCTAGACATTGGAATCTGAACACTGAGCTCCATGTCTCATTGTTTAAAAAGCAACAACAAAACACACAACACAGTATAGGTAGCAGGTGAAAAATAAAATAATTATTCTTGATGCGTATAAGATATTTATCTACTAATTCTTTCTATTTTGATGCAGTGAGTGTTGCAAAATAAGAGAGGTGGAAAACAGTGTGATGCTAGTGTCGTAAGAATCAAAGTATATGATATATCTGAGTGCTCACTCACCTTTTGCATTCCACGAGCTTGTATATGAAGACTGAAAATAATTTGTGCTGGAAAATCACTAGCAAACTTTAAATCCTTTTTACGGCTCTGATCTGGTTCTGCTATAAATTAAAGCTGTTCAATGATGTCATCTAAGATACACATCTGACAAAAATCAGTGGTATGCTCTGGCCCCTGAATTTGGAACAGGAGCAATATTGGAGGAATTTAGAAATTATTGTAATACAACTTGTATTCCAAAAAAAATTATTGCTGGTCTGTTTCTTCTCATTTAACAGAGCGCAGAGCAGATCAGTGTGTTGTGCCGAAACTTCCAAGAAGTCCAAGCAAGCAATATGGAAGGACAGAAGGACAACCAGGATCCACCTCCACGACCACTGGCTCGCCACCTTTCTGATGCAGATAGACTGAGGAAAGTCATCCAAGAACTTATGGACACTGAGAAATCTTATGTCAAGGTAAAAAAAAAAAAAAGTCTGGCTCACTGTAGCCTTGTTTTTGAGGCTGACCCTGACTTGTGGATGGTCTTAACATATTCTGGGCTTATCTTTATATAACCAGTCTTCCACAAGGACCACAGCCTACAAAGTCTCCTTATCTAATTACTCCTGTTATTTGACAGACTTGCTCCTTTAGCTGAGGCTTTAGGATTTGATGTAGCAGCATTAGTTGCAGGCAATTTGTAGTCGCATTGGAGAGTGATCATATGTGGGGAGAAGACACCTGCAAACAAAAAGGGTTTTCCAGGGGAAAATAAATCTGTTAGAAGAATAGAACAGTCTCCTACAAATGAGAAAGGAAAGTTCAATTGTGGAAAATAGTGCATGATTATTTTTGAATCAGCAAGGCTAAAAGGCACAACTCCAGTGGGTTGTAGCATCACATGGAAGTTATTTCTCTTCTGACTGATAAGTCTGTAATTTGTTCGATGTATCGCTCTTCTTTTTATAAACCCTAAAATCATGTGACTAGATACCAAAATAAACATGAAAACATTGATTTCATTGACCTCCATCAAGAAGGCATCATCTCCTTTTCTGGATCTCAAACATGGATGTCAGTACTTGCTGCAATAATATTCTTTCTTGCAGGACTTGAGCTGCCTCTTCGAGCTGTACTTGGAGCCCCTTCAAAAAGAAACTTTCCTTACTCAGGATGAGGTGAGGGAATATCTGAAAAATGTCCTTTTCATTCTTTTATGGGTTAAGACCTTGGCACTTGGATTTTTCATTGCTGAGAGCAGGACAGAAAAAGCAAACCACAAAGATGTCAATAGGACTGACACCAGTCAGTGCCTTTCTGTCTGGTGTGTGCATCACTTCCTTTTCTTAAAAGCTAATTGTTCTTCTGAATTAACTGCTGAGAAACCTTCACTTTTTGTACGAATTTTTTATAAAACCTGTTTGGAAAGTATTAACAGAGACATTACTGGCCTTTGCAATCTCTTTGTGTGTTACATCGCCTCAGTCCACTGTTTTCAAAAGACCACCAAAAGTCCATGGAGTGCTGTACTTCATAGCCTGATGTTTCCACAGATGGAGTCCTTGTTTGGCAGCCTGCCAGAAATGCTGGATTTCCAGAAGGTGTTTTTGGAGACCCTTGAAGATGGAATATCTTCTTCCTCAGATTTTAATACATTGGAAACACCATCTCAGTTCAGGGTAAATAATTTCATCATTTCATACTTTGTAGTGTGCCTGCAAATATTTGTGAAAATCTGCCTTTAAGAAGTTTCATAGGCTTGCTTTTGTGTTTGAAGCTTTACTTTGGATTATAGTCTTCTATTCAGCAATGAAAGATAAGTGCTCTTTTTCGTGATCTTATCTTCCTCCTTCCCGTGGCAAAAGTTGCAACATGGGAAAAGGCAATGTAGACTTGGAGTACACAATAAACTGGCAGTGTTTGTGAGGCAGAACTCCTTTGTAGAGACCTTATTGTCACTGTGCTGAATTCTACCCTGCCTGTGCTTCTCCCTGCTATGCTCAACTAGCCCACCACAGACTGAGAGCTGTTTTTGTTAAATGCCACATGAGTTTCCCATGTTGTGCAGTCCAAGAAGAGAGCCTGCGAAGTGTAAATGGCTGTAGCACCAACCAGTGTCCTGTGTGGAGGGAGTAGATTCCCTGGTGATGGAGTCACTGGCTCAGGACTGAATACGACTGCTGGCAGGTCTCCTGAACACTTGCTGCATTTTGTGGAGCAAATGTTGATTAAAAGAGGGAAGAGGGCTGCTTTCCTCCTCCCTCAGAACTCCTCTTTCTTATATTTGCTTTGGGAGGCATTTTTCTAAAAACCTTTCTCTTGTGATTCAGTCCCTCCCACATCTTCCCAACCTCTCCTTCATCCAAGAGGTGTCCTGTAATTACCACCTGCCTGAGAAAAGGAAAACAGTTGAAAAGAAATCCTGTATTTGTTTTACTCTGTCCCTTCTGGCTTTGGCACTTTTATGCCTTGCTTCCTATGGCTCATGTTTTTTTCCAGCACAACATAGTTATATGTCTGTTGGTTTTTGTTCCTGTGCTGCCTGAAATATAAAGTAAAACAGAATACCTGCTCAGGAAGAAAGGAGAAAATTTCCTCCACACTCAGCAAAATACAAAAATATCATCAAGTAACTACCAATGCTATATTCATGTTACATATGTATTTATTTATTTATTTAGGATTCTAGTAGTAAATTAATATTTTGATTGTATTGATTTCAGAAACTGCTGTTTTCCCTCGGAGGCTCCTTTCTGTATTATGCTGACCACTTCAAACTGTACAGTGGCTTCTGTGCAAACCACATCAAAGTTCAGAAAGTTCTTGAGAGAGGTAATTTATTGTCTTCATTATTGTAATTCATTTGCATGAATTCAAACTGCAGTGAACTACTGTAACAAATCTTGTCAACTTGCAGAGAATATTGGATAAAACCAAGGAATAAATACTGGTATAAAATAAGGACTAATCAGGTATCTTTCAACAGGAAGATCTAAGATCAGAGGTTCTGCTGAAGCATGGTATAGGCCTGAAGAATAAGATTCCTTTTGTAACCTCCAGACAGTAACCTGGAGAGCTATAGAAACACCTTCCACAAGTTCATGCTATTCATGCTGTTCAGGCCCAGACTCCTGAAAAGCAGCAACAAATGCTAGAATAAATCAGGAATTGTTTCCTCTGCCATTTGCTGCAATGCAGTGGAAAAATTAGAGGAATAATCTCACCTTCATAAAATTGCTCGCTCAGCCCTTTGAAATGTTATTTAATTCAGGAAATTATTATGAAATGAATCTTGTATACTACTCTGTAAACTGTCAGGTGAAAAGGGCGAGAGTTTTGGTGCTGGGTTTAAGTTGCAATTCTTTATTTTCCAATTATTGTAGTTTCTATGACTTCCACATTCAACNGTTTTTTTTTTTTTGCATCTAGCCAAAACAGATAGTGCCTTTAAGACCTTTCTGGATGCTCGAAATCCCACAAAGCAACATTCTTCTACACTGGAGTCGTATCTCATAAAGCCTGTTCAGAGGGTGCTGAAATATCCTCTGCTTTTAAAAGAGCTGGTGTCTCTGACAGACAATGAGAGTGAAGAGCATTATCATTTGACAGGTAACTTCTTCTTTCTTCTACAGGAATGAATATGAGTTAAGTTTTATTTCCTGCCCTTTCTGAAGATACATGTAGGCATTCTGGTAGATGGCACAGAACTTGTCAAAACCCAGAGAGAATTCCCTCCCTCTCCTTAAAAATAATAAGGTTTTTTTTTGTTGTTCCTTTAGCTAAAAGTCCTACTTGGTACATCCAAGTCCCTTTGAGAAGTAGTTACTTAGTTAAGTAGTTACTTAGTTAAGTAGTTACCAGGATTTACCATGGCAAGTAGGGTCTTTATCTTTGTGCACAGGAGCATGTCAGGTCACAGTGTTGCTTTTTTTTTAACCCACTTGAGAAAGGCTGACCAAGGCTCCATCTTGTGGTTATTATTTAGTTCTTGAAATATTTCAAAGTTTAAGAGCACCACAAAAGGAAATCTTTGTTGTTTGAGGTCATTCTGTGACTCTTGCTTGTGTAGAAGAGATCTTTGTCAATTGATTGCAGTCCACCCATGTAGAGAGACTTGTCTAACATCTAACATGAGTTGATTGCTTTTCTAGGCTCAGATGCCTGGGACTTCACCCTGGCAAGTTCCAGTTCAGGTCTGTCAGCACCTGGCAGATGAAAATCAAGAGATGTATTTTATGGATCAATTGGCATTTTCACAGAAAGAGTGCAGGCAACCTACATTGTCAGTAAAAATTAATGAGGCTCTTACTGACTTCAAAAAGAGCTTCTAATATTGTTCCCTTGCCCATACAAGCTGGGGGGGACTTATTTGCAGGTCAGGATGGATGCCAAACTGCTAAAACACTGAGCCATTAAGAATTGATGAAACAAATTAACCCTAACCAATTCCATTCTGAATTAACACAAAAATCAAATGGAATCTAGTGACATACTTGTTGGGAAAACAAAAACAGAACCTGGCCACCAGCGTTTCATGTATACAGTTCATGAGGGACCTGTACAGCCTAACACTGTATTTCTTTGTCCATTCTGGGATCATACAAATGCAGTTTCTCCTAAAGATCATTAGATAACTTATTCTAGGAGGAATGTAGATTACTCCAGAGGTCGTAGTGGCCCTGTATCTACAAGATGCAAAATTTAACCATGGTTACCCTCATACTTCAATAAATATTGATATATTTGGGGGCTTGTCACTGGAATGCTACTGCAGCCTTTTTAGCCACTTAAGACACCACATGAGCATTTTTCATTTACTCTGACCAGGAAGTATTTCTTCTACTGTTGCAAGGAGAAAGTACTGATACAGAGCTAGAATTCAGTTCACGAGACCTTGGGAAGGCAGTATCATTTTATGTGCCTCAAGGGGGATTCAATTTAAAATTACCATGTTTAGAAAATACAAATGAATTACATAGCTGTCTATGAAATTATTAAACTTTACAGAAGCACTCAAGGCAATGGAAAAAGTAGCAAGTCACATCAATGAGATGCAGAAGATATATGAAGATTATGGCACTGTATTTGACCAACTGGTTGCAGATCAAAGTGGAACAGAGAAAGAGGTAAGAGAAGAAACATGTTGCGTTGATTTTTGAAGCATTATCCGTTTTGCTGTTGGGGCTTCATCTCTTCCTGAGATAATTTTGGGAACTTACTTGCGCTGGGCTCACTCTATTCTCTTTTAATATTTTGACTTCTGTTTTGTATCTGCCTGTCAAGTTTCTTTCTGTCAGTAGGTTATGGTAAAATTTTCAGACAGCTGCCAGAGCCGCCTTCTGGACTGACAGGAATTGCAAGGAGGAGTAGACAGTTCTCAGTAGGGAAAAACCTCCTCTTGTCAAAATGTTGCAGAGATTATCCATGCCCCAAGGCATTCAGATTTTATGCTATTGAGTTCTTAAGTTCTCAGCATATTTTTTTACCCGTATCAATGAAAATGGCAATTCGAGGGATTTCACATTAAGGTCTGTTATTCTCATTCTCCACACTTCCAGGGCTGAGACATCCATGGGTATTTGTCAGAGCAAAAACCATTAGTTATACAGATTGTGTGCAGTCATCTCCCAGAACTGGGGCAGCAAGCCCTCAACTTAGCCATTTACATCAAACCATTACTAAACAGATCAAATCTGTAAAGTTTGATATCAGATATGAGAGATGTCATCTCAGTTGTTTTATTTTTTATTTTTTTTTTATTATTGCTATTAAAATTCAAACAGTCCTGTTGACTACATGGTTTCTCATCATTTATGGGGAAACAAAACTTGCCAGCCTGTGATATTCTTCAGTATTATGTTGTGTCCCAGAAGAAAGGAGTCTCATAGTACAAGACTGCCATTAATTCTGCCATTGGCAGTGTCATTAATACTTATTACTCTGTAGAAATTAGAGATACGTACAGCTGACAAATAAGGCAGTTCACAACTGGCTACATGTAAGTGTAAGGTTATCAGATCAGCTTAATATTCTTCTAAGTTATTAAGAACTTATCCAGCTTCCATAACTTAGGAGCTATTACTTTGTATAGTTGTAACCTGTTTTAAAAAAGGGGATTGCTCATACTTTTCCTGCTGCAGTGAAGATCTCTTTCTATACATAAATACAGAAAACATAGACCTTGAAGTCATCGACGTGTACCGATTGTTTTACGTAAGTGTAGAATGCAGCACTGATACATGGATTTATACTCTTTATTTATATTATCTACTGTTATAATTTAATACAGGTGACAGAGCTTTCAATGGGAGAACTTCTGATGCACTCTACAGTTACCTGGCTGAATCCTTTCCCATCACTGGGCAAAGCAAGGAAAGACCTTGAACTTACAGTGTTTGGTAAGTGTCTCTCTCAATGACTGCACTTTCAAATCTGATGATTGCCACATTAGATCTTCTCACAGGATTAAAGCCCCAAACTCCTTTCCCTGTAGTTATGTGATATCTAGGGTAGACTTATATCTGAAAAAATACGTAGTTGTATTTTCCCAACATGAGAAAAGCTTTTATTTGTTTGCTGGTACTGTTTGCTCTGTGAGCCACCTTCAGCTGCTGTCTTGCCTATATTTAAACTATAGAAATCAGTGATTTTCAAGAGATAACATTAGAGTCTTTAGAACAATGAAGCTTTCAAAGGAGGCTTCTGGGAAAATAATGATTTATTCTACTCTTGTGAATTCAGACTAACTTCTGCTTTACAGCTACTGCACTGAAATCCCCATCCGGATTATTTTAACCTGAAACTTGATGTGGAAATGAGAACTTACAAACAAGAGTCCATTTCTTAAAAAAAAAATTATTCTAATATTTCAGTGGATAAACACCTTCAGAAGAATTCCAGGCTGATGACAGACAAGTTTTTCTTTCCCAAGGCACTCCTTCCCTGGGAAACATGGTTAGGGGAGGAGATGCTTCAAAGAGAAGAACAAATAGAAATTACCTATCAGGCTCCTTGGATAAGCTTCTCAATGTTCTGCATATGCTGGACACTTCCCAGCAGGACATGTATGAATGAAAGGACTCTGGGCCTGATGTTTAGCTTGGACTGGTCATCTGCCACTTGTGAAAGTGATTATTCTCACTTTGAACTCTTTCCAGGCAGCTCAGAAAATGTGCCCAATATGTAGAACTGAAGTAAGCTGCCAAACTCTGGGGGTTAATACTGTGCTTGCTGTGGCTGCATCCTGCATTCATGCTATTGTCCCTCTCTCCTCTGGAAAGAAACATGGATGCATGAGCAGGGATAGAGCTAATTCTGCCCTAGCAACCAATCTGGGATCTAGGATGTCTCTGAAGAGCCATCCCTTAGTTCACCTACAACTTCAAAGCCTCTGTGTTTCTGTTCCTCTTTACAGATGAGAGCAATGCCCCTGAGCACATGGCCCTCTCTCCCTGGAGTCTGAAAGACTAGATAAAGTTAGTGAGACACTCCAGTTGGATTTTGTGGAAGCCAGAGAATTCTTGCAAAGGAAAAGTAGGAATCGAGATGTCTGAGAAATTAAAGAAATGTTGAACTGCAGGAAGAACAGACGGTGTGCTTCACAGCACTCTCCTGCTATAGGCCCTTTGGTCCACTTGAAAATGTTCGCTGATTACAGAAAGAAAATTTTTACATCTAACCTACATCTGCTATATTTGTTTATGTGAAGACTTACAAGAGATAGGTGGTTGCTGGTAGTTTCAGAATAAATGTACAGAATGGCTTCATCCTAAACGTCTGGAAAAAAATCTGAAGGAAAAATATTGCCACTGCATAAAAGTGCAGGATGAAAAACCCAGTTGTCATCTTAATACAGGGCAAATGCTTTTCAATGTTTGCTTATCTCATCCTTCACATTCCCATGACTATAATAATCAGCTTCTCCAAGATAGTATTTTCATTGAATATTATGATATTATGCCTATAATTAACAGTTTTCCTTTTTTTTTTTTCCTCCTTTCTCTTTTTAGTTTTTAAGAGAGCTGTAATACTCGTGTATAAGGAGAACTACAAACTGAAAAAGAAAATGGTAGGTCTGATATCACTGGAGGTGGTGGGTGTTCAGGATATAACTGCAATGTGAAATGGATGATACCAGTGCTGAAGGGGGAGTGACTGAGGTGGAACAGCACTTTCCCTTGCTAGGCTGGAATTCTGGCTATCTCTGCTAAAACAAATGCTCAGTATCAGTATAGCAATAAATATTTTTTGTTATTTAATAGGCAGCAGCATCTTCTGTGTGAGTCCCAGGTTAGTTTTACCAGGTGGAATATGGAACATTGCCATGCAGAAATCACTAATTCTTCCAGATTGCATTTGTGATGGTCTACCTTACCACAGCATGTGGGTGAAAGACCTTTGTTTTACAGACCCTTGATCCTGGAAGGAAAGGAAATGAAAAGGGACATTATAGATATAACCTTCTCTGTACCCAGTTACAGACCTGAAATGTGGAAGTCAGGTAGCAAGTTGTGTGCTCCAAGTACCAGTGGTGATGTACTGCACCATGCTCATTGTAACAGATGGAGGGGCTCTAAAAGTAGCAGCAGCAGCTACATGATTAATGTATTCTGCAGATCGACAGTTTGCGTGTTCTTTCACAGAAAACTTCTTCCCTGGTAGCACTTAGAGGCAAAGTATTATTTTTATCCGTTGAAATCAAATGGCTTTTAAAAGTTGAAGCTATTACAAATTCCAAAGGTTGTGTCTATCACCATTTCAACTACATTTACAAGCACATTTTAAGGTAGTAAAGGAAAGTTTAATGAATTTAGTTTTTCTTCAGAGGCAGGTCTTTTAAGAGTAGCAGGAAATGCCATCTCTTTTTCTACTTCTCAGAAATAGGCTTTGTTTTCTTTTTACAGCCTACTAATGTTCGTGCTGCACATAATTATGGTGACTTGGATCCATTTAAATTTCGTTGGCTGATTCCTTTATCTGCTCTTCAAGTTCGACTGGGGAACACAGCAGGTAACTCTCTTGCAGTAAATACTTTAGAATTGAATGCTTTTTCTGGGATTCTGTAATAGTGCTTCTTCCAGATGTCTTTCTGGAGCCTCTGGAAACAGGCAGGTATAGAGAAAATACTATCTATCTCTGCACTCAGGGGATACAGGCTTGATGCATTTACAGACTTTCTTCATTTAGTATGTTAACTTCTGTGCATCATTACATCTTAACATGATGGGAAGGAATGACAGAATGGAAATCCCCAATAAAAGGAAGGTGATTTGCCATAGTTGACATCCTGGTGACATCCTGATGCTGTGCGTGTGCTGATCCTCATGTTTTTTCAAACGGGAGAGTTGACTGTAATTTGAGGAAGTAGAAGACTGTGGGTTTATTTTCAAGCTGATCTTTATGGTCCTGTCCACTTCTGTATGTTCTGTAAAGTGTCACAAGGGCTTTAGAGCACACCTAGGTGAAGGCCTGTTAAGGCTGGAGACAGGGAGAAGCAGCAAGAATAGGGAAAAGCAACTCTCCAAGTATCAAAGGCAGTGCTAGGCTGCCGCAACAAGAGAGCTCAGGGGACTTTCTCTTGGGTTCCACCTTGGGTGAGATCTTCTGTAGATCCACACGTGGCTGATCCACACTGCCTTCAGGAGAGTGGAAGAGCACCGCCCTGGTCTTTCTAATGCCAAATGTTTTGTGGCGTGTATGCAAAAGTAACGTTTCCTTCCATGCACAGGAACAGAGAACAGCTGTATCTGGGAACTGATTCACACCAAGTCAGAAATAGAAGGCAGGCCAGAAACAATTTTTCAGTTGTGCAGCAGGTAAGCTTTACATGGAGGTTGTATTTCACAGATCATATTAATGGAATTTAAAAAAAAACAAAAGATTTTCCCCCATGTGACCTTTGTATCATCAGTTTCGAAGTGGCACTTATTATTTGAAACCAGCCACTACACCACTTTTTAACTACATAAAGTATAACAAATTCAAATGGGAGTGAATTAGGTGCAGTGATGTAATGTCAGAAATCTGCAGATATAGAAACACAACTTCCAGTGTGGTATGGGCAAAGTAACTGATTTTATCAGACTCTCAGTTGGTTAACAGAGATTTTTTTCTCATAAAGACCACTTAAGGTGGTGATTCCTTCATAAAGAATTTACCTTACAAATAATTTTCTAAGAGGAAGTATCCAAGATCTGAAAACACAAGGGGTGTGAAATGTCTAACAATGTTAAGATATCCCTGCCCATGGCAGGGATGTTTGAACTTGATGATCTTTCATGTCCTTTCCAACCCAGAACATTCTATGATTTTATGATAGCTGCAAACCCACTACTAAAGTAAGCTTTTGAAAAAAACCACTGCACTAAAGCCCATCAGCAGAAAGTGGGAACATTTTATACTAGTGTCTTACTTCAGAGAGGAAAATTAAGTTCTGTGTTTTCTTAAACTTGCAGTGATTCTGAGAACAAGACTAACATTGTGAAGGTCATCCGTTCTATTCTGCGGGAGAATTTCAGACGTCACATAAAATGTGAGCTACCACTGGAGAAAACATGTAAAGATCGCCTCATCCCACTTAAGAATCGTGTACCTGCTACAGCCAAACTGGGTAAGAAACACCTTCTCAAGTGAAAACTAAAGTGTCTGGACTCTAGTGCTGGTAGGGAGTTCACAATTATTACTCTATTGACCATAGAGTGTCATATGTCAGACCCACAAATCTCATCTCTTTTTTTTGGACTGGAGCAGGAGTAGTTTCTTTACCACTAATGGAATTTAAAAAGCTAGATGAGATAAGCAGGCTTGCTATCCCCACTCCCCACACTGTGATCTGTCATTAGCTTTCTCCAGAGAAGAATTAATAAGGCCCAAATTAATTTTGCTGGGAAGGACCAGACTCCCTTTGGCATACAGTGTTAGTGTTCTTTCCTCTGGGTTCCCTCTAGTAACTCAGCCCTAATAACATTTATAGCTAAAACAACTGGCAAAAGGCAGGGCTCTTGCTTCTTTCAGTGCATTAAATCTGCATCCCAGCTGATAATGTAATTAAGTACAGGCTTCAGACACTTTAGTTAAATGAGTAGTTACTAGTGTTCTAAGTTCTCTATCTGATCAGTCCTCTGTAAAATCCCCTTAACATCAGAGGATCTGGAACAGTTCAACTCCTGCCTACATCTGGGGCCTCCAGTGCTTGAGGTGCCCGAGTCAGTCTTTCTTTCCTGCAGAAATGTGTAATTTACAACTACAGTTTTTTGAGGATTTTCTATGTATTACACATGAAGGCAAGCACAGAGCCCTGGGATAGGTGTAATGAAAACTGTGACATGGGATCACACTGTCAGTATCAGAGGGCTGACACATCTGACTTGGAATGATTGTACATCGTAATCATAAGTCAGATATTAAGATAAAAGGTATAACCAATTTTTTTGCTGAAAAAAATAAACCTGCATTTTTACTCTACACAGCTTCCACGAGATCCTTGAAGGTACTGAAGAACTCATCCAGTAGCGAGTGGAATGGTGACCAGGGGAAAGGCACCTTCCAGGACTCTGATGAGTGCAGCCTGAGCAGCAGCACCCAGAGCAGCAGCTGCCACACTTCTGAGAGCACCCAGGAGCCCAAAAATTCATCTCCCGATAAACACACAGAGAGCACTGCATCCGACTTCTCTAACGTCCTTGTCAAAGAGTCTGATATTCTCAGTGATGATGACGACGAGGAGGACTATCGGAGCCTCAAGAAAGGCAGCCCTACAAAAGACATTGAAATACAGTTCCAGCGGCTGAAGATTTCGGAGGAACCCAGTGCTGACTCTGAACGGGATCAGGCTGCTGAAAATGAGGAAGGAGATGGCTTTCAGAGAGCAGACCACCCCAAGCTCGTGCGGGGCCACTTCTGCCCAGTGAAGAGAAAAGTAAACAGCACAAAGCGTAACAGAGGAACTCTGATGGCAATGCAAGAACGCCACCAATCCCTTGACAGTCACTCTGATGCTGCAAACCTGGATCTGAACTCTATTTTAGAGAGAGAATTTAGTGTCCAGAGTTTAACATCTGTAGTTAATGAGGATTGTTTTTATGAAGCTGTGGAGAGGCATGGAAAATCCTAGCTTTCTAAGCACTATTTTAAAACATTCATTTGAAGTCCACATAAAATTCAACAAACATTTTGCTTTAAAACTAGTAAATTCATGGAAGCTGCAGGAAAACTACTATCTGATTTTGTGCACTAATACATTTTTCCACAAAAACAGCTGTAAAGGATTCTTAAGTTATTTTAATTTATTGTGGATCAAAAATAGATTAAGTTGGCCCAGGTTTGTAAATCAATTCATCCCTTTCAAGCAGTTATTAAGATGATGTAGTGTTCTCGGGGATGGCCTTTGTTAGTATTTTAAGTAATGTGGAAAAGGTGCTAGTGAGTGGCAGAGGGGTTTACAATGGAAAGTAGCTTTGCAAACTGAATTTTTGAATACCTTGGGCATTTTATTTCTTTGGTTTTCATGTTTGCTTTATTTAAAGCAGAATTAAGTTATTTTAATGTGTTTTAGTGCACAACAGTGCAGACGATTCATTTTTGTATGTTTCAATGCTGTTTATACTTTATACATATGTGTAAATACAAAAACAAAGCTTGGCCTGTAATCTTTATTTGACTGTATTTTTTATTTTCTCTATGAGCCTGTACAGTAAAAGACAAATAAGTATTGTACTTAGCCATGTTTTCTACTTTTTATTGTGCTGCTTTTCTGTAGTTGGAGCTTTAAATCCCAAATTCTTTGCTTCTGCATAAATGAGAAGAGTATTAACAGACCTTGAGGCAATTGGTGCACTTTATCCTCCCATAAGCCAGTCACTTGAGTGTATTTATAAGAGTCTTGGCTTCTGTTTTTTAAATTTTGCTGCACAGTAGGATGTTCCAGGGTAAAAAAGCACAAAAACCCAAACACCATCGTATATGCTGAAGTCTGAAAAGTATTTTTCTTCCATTTCAGTAAAGCACTTTCATTCATACAAAATTCAGTTATGTCAGAAGTATTGCAACTTAACTACCTGTATCACAACAGACTTTGTTTCTTGGTATGTGTTCTAGCCCTTCCTTTGAAGTAAAAAGAACCTGGACTGTCTTTCCCCTTTTGTCTGCAGCTGAATGGAATAGAGAGAGATGCCCTCTCTACCACTTTCTCCAAAGTAGGTCTTTCATATCTGCAGAGATGTAGGAACACATAAGCCTTCTTTTACTGAGTCAACACCTGTAGATCAAGGAGTTAAAACTAATAAAAAATATCAGATTTGTGCTGTTACAGATGCTTTTCCTCTTCAGTCTGTTCAGGCTGACCAGTACTTCCACGTAAACTTCCTGTCTTCTTTTGCCTGAGTTCTTCTCTGTAGTTGAACACAAAAAGGCTTGGGTCTTCATCACACATTTTCCTGTATGCATTGCACAGGTTTCTAAACTGTGACATGGAGAGCTGAAAAGGACGCAGAGTTGGATCAACATCTGCTGTCATCATCAGCTGCTCTGTTCTTTTCAAGCGTCCATTTGCAGGAAACAAGGTCCTAAAAGATACAGGGTGAAGAAGAACAAGTTTCAACAATTCAGACAGACAACTGCACTTCCCTTAAGAATAACGTGGAATTTACTTAATAGTAAACCTATACTAATAATGTCATATTTTTGCTCTGGCATTCCTAATGTAGCTCAGTATCTGAGCAATGGAAACATACAAGGGTCCTTTTTCTGCAAATACAAATTATGACACCATAGGAAAACACATACCTACATTACAGACTGAACACATGTATGTTCATGAAGAGCTTTGGGTATGGATACAAGCACAGAGACTTCTTAGAATTGGCCTCGTATTTAGAAAGTAACAACAGATTAAACTGCACAAAACAGGTCAGATCCAAACCACATGACTTTCCTTCAGACTGTTCCATGCTAATAGGAAAGACAGTTATCACTTCTCATTAATACTCTCATCCTAATGTCAGAAAAAAAAGCCAAGAAGGAGGAAAGGAGTATTTAATTGCCACTTTTTTAATATTTAGAATGTGGGAGAATGTGGCAGGAGTCCTAGATTTTTTTTCAGCTCTGTCATTGTTCATAGATAGGCATATCAGTACATTTACTCTACGGCTAGATGTGCCAGCACCTCCCTTCTCACAAGTTCTCCAAATTTTAATAATAGTATGGCTTTGTATAAGTAAGTCATAGTTCCTGGTGGGTGGATAGAACACAAAGTTAAGAAGGAGTTTAAAATTACAAGTGTAAAATGGAACTTCTGGGAAACCTGTTCTGAAATGTGCTACTTCAGGCCTTTGTCAAAATGTTCCCATTAGTTCAGCATCTAGGTCAGCAAGGTTAAAACGGATCAGTTTTTATTTTGATCTCCCCCTTTCCTTTGATGGGGTAGTTAAAAAACATACCTGGAGCAAAAAATGTTTTTATTACCTTTTTTTACTGACTATGAACCATCTTACAAATGTCTCTGAACCACAACTCAAACTATAATATGGACTTCATAGCTCAATCTTATACTTCGCATTTCAAAACCCAGAACACACAAAAACATAAAGTGGTTCTATTGCCTTGTTTTTATATAGTCTGTGGGACAGATAACCTTATAATGAACTTAACAGCTTTATTATACACCAAAATTTGCTATTTTTTTTCAGGTCAGCTAAAGAATAAGAGGATTGTGTTTCTTAGCTGCACACTAGGGCTAAAGTATGATAAGCTGCTAGGGGAATACGTGACGTCCCAAAGTTCAGATTCCCCCTCCTTGCTTTAAAAGAATGTAAAGCAGTTATTAGCAATTTGAGATTACATAAGAGTCAGGAGGGTTTTTTATTATACTTTGGTAAAAATAGTGTACATAACATAGAAAATGCTGATCACACATGCCTTCTGCTTACATTGTCAACTGAAACCATTCCTTCACAAAATAAAAAAAAGAAAAAAAGAAAACCACCACCACTCTGTACATCAAAAACAAACCAGTCTAGAGTTTGTATACTTCATTTTCTAAACATTTCCAAATGCATACTCAAACTTTAACACAGAGAAATCTATACTCATTTAAGATCCAATGTCTGCATCCCACACATCAATGGCATTGATGGCCTCAAGGAAAAAAAAACAAACCAGCAAACCAAAACTAGATGCAAAATTCTTTGTTCACCTTTAAATCAGTGACATAGAAGGCTTGTAGTACAGTAAGGTCCTGCATCAGGACCAAAACTATGCCCAGGAACATTCAGGGAGCCCAGGCTGCAGGAGATGCCTCAAGTCCTACCAGCATCTCTGTCACACACTGTACAGTGCTGCATGCTGGGGGTTGCCTGTAGTAAGTCACACACATGGCAGTGTTGGAGTTTCAACAGGACCCTTGAAGAAGAGACTACAGGTTTCTCACATCAGATAACCTAATAAATTCCCTCAGTAAGATATGGGGATTTTTAGCTCTATAAAAGGGGCAAGCACAGAAACAAAAGTTTGATCTTTTGGCATTATCCTCCAATAAGTCAAATTTGTTAAAGATGATGTTCTCCTCACACCAAAATCCCCTCACACTGCCGTCTTTGGTTCTGGATTTTGATACTTTTGTTTTTTAACTCAATCATTCTGTAGTTTTCGTGGTTGGGCTGGGTTTTTTTCACTTTTGAGACAAAACTACTGAAAAGATGACCACTTTATCATAGTGATTTTAACAACTTCAACTACACTAACAAAAATACACAAGTAATTATTTCATAATTACATTAGATATTAATCTCATACTTTTGTGTCCAGAAACCATTCTGAAATGGAAAGATCTGATGAACTATGATCAAATGCACAGATAACTGATTTAGTAGCTGATGCATTTAAAAAAACATTACTTGGGAGTTTTTCATTAAAAATACTTACTCAATTCCACGGAAGCAGTATTTTCTTCTAAACTGAAAAACACTTTGAACCACTTTTTCTACCAGCTCAAATGGCTGCTGTATCTTTGGTTGCACCAATGGAGTGAAATGCACCACAGCCACATCCACCTATACGGAAAAGAAAGATAAATTTGAGTAGACATCTTCCTCTGAGACACATTACTTCTAAGTTACCTGGCTAGACATCAGCACACAGGCACAACACAGGAAGGCATTACTGCAGCAGGTAACCCAGCTGTGCAGTGACTAATGTCATGGTATGGAATATAAAGATTTGCCTTAGCTTTCAAGACCCTACAGAATTTTAGTCTTAGTTATCTACATATTTCCAATTAGTTCACATGCCATCAGTACTTAGTACTTTTTACCCCCATGGCACTTCATCCATTTAGAGCAACTTCCATGTAATCTGTAAAGTAATTAGCACTTCTGTCTTCAGATCCTTCCACAAGATAATTCTGACATAATACACAAATTAGACAGTATTTGATATACAGGCTGAAGGGCAGCTGGAGAAAATTGGTATTATAATTAGAAATCAAACCCATTCCCTATATGTTTTCTGTTGCTTCAGGGCTTTTCTAAAATGTAAGCCAAGGAATTGCTTCTCAATGTATTAAGATTTGTAGTCGATTAAACGAATGGTAGGTAGAAATAAGTGCGCTCAGTTTAAATGACCACACAACTCTGTATTTACACTGTGTATCACAGTTCATCCAAAATTATGTTTGAATGATTCCACAAAGCTAAGTTTGTATATATTCTTTTATAGTTCTTAAATCAGACTGGTTCACAGAACAGTCACTTGCCCTGTGTCTGAAAACAGACTGAAACACATTTTATGGTTTTTATATGCATATATATGTCATGAAATTATAGAGAGACTGTATTATATTGAAACATTCTGAATTCAGACTTCTGTATTAAAAATGATGAACTGGACTTAAACTCCAGTTCTGCACAACAATGAATAAAGCAAT
Organism: Vireo altiloquus; assembly: GCA_013396875.1. Classification (NCBI taxonomy): domain Eukaryota; kingdom Metazoa; phylum Chordata; class Aves; order Passeriformes; family Vireonidae; genus Vireo; species Vireo altiloquus. The sequence goes on along the minus strand of VZRF01015548.1, from coordinate 70,143 downwards.
TCATCTTCCAAACTAGATATTAATAACAATAGAAAGGAAAAATTTCTGTGGTAGAGCGCATTGAAAATTTGTATAATGTCTACAAGTACTGGTACTGAATGATTAAAAATTTCTAAGTGCCAGATTTTAAAAAATGGTTAGTCTCTTATTAAAAAGAGTCTGCTAATATGACAGGTAATCACTGATTTTTTTTTAAAGATCTGAGAATCAATATTGGCACTCACAGAATATGAATTCAACATCACATGTGCTAGTTCTGACAGAAATAAAAGACACCATCACACCAAAGAACAGCTGCTGCTCAAAGCACACTCTCAGTGTACCAATTGTTAGAGATAACCCAGAGCACTAGAGTACTTCAAAAAAGAAAGTGTTTTTCCTACTGCTTCAACCAAAACTGCTCATAGCAACCTCTGATGTGGACATATTCTGACACAAAGGTACCATCTATCCATTTTGTTCTTTCCATGTGAACAGCTCAGCTGTCAAGTACATCTTTCCAGTACAAATGCTTCTACAACACAAATTACTGTATTTCAAACGAATCGTAAAATCCAAACAATGTAATTTTTTCATGTAGACAGAACTTAAAAAGCTGAGCAAAAATACTTGCTAGAGAAAGGAAAGAAAATACCAGCTAAAGTGCTGATGAAAAAAAAAAACCCTCACAGCAAGTTAGCGCTACTGATCCCCAGTATATATTACTGGAGTGTTTTTCTCTAGTTGTCCACCTTCTCCAAAAGCTGGAGTTAAAAATACTAAAGAAAAAAATATTTAATATTACTAAAATGTGAAGCAGAAAAACTTACTTAAAAATCAGGTGACATAAAAACCTTGACACATGGAATCGGCAGTGAAACATACATAAGTTATTTCCCAAAGCAGATTTTTAATTTTTCAGGCGGAGTTTTTGCCTTTGTCTCAGGTTGCTCCTATCAGGAAGGCCACAGGGATACAGAAAAAACTTGAGTTCACACTGAGCATAACAAAAGTTAATCTTTTTGAAGAGAGCAAATACATACTTCACTTTTTCAATCAGCTCCTTGTACAGAAATACCCAGGGCACAAGCATATGTTTATCTATATTGTGGTCAGGAAATAAAACATGGTATTAAGCCCCACAAAATTAGGGGTAAGAAAACAACCAAGTCCATGTGGCATCACCTAGTCACCTCAGTTTTGCAGAAATGCTCCTAAGTGAGAAATGAGGGCTCTTTGGGAGTTAGAGCCGCATCTTTAACAACAATTTCTGAAGGAAAAAAGAACATAATCTAGATGCAGTGTACAGCTTCAGAGCCAAACAGTCTGCATTTGCAATCTCAAGGCCAGTGGACAATAATTTCTGCTTCTGAAACAAAACACAGCATTCCTCAGTTCCATTACAGACACTGTTTTCTTTGGACCCCAGGAAAGCTGCTTGGTTACTATGGCAACAGATACAGGGGGAAAGCTTTTCATTTGTGATTGGCCACTCCTTTAAAATTATACATTCTATTTTTCCTATACCTTTTAATATGCATCAAATAGAGAGTAGACTTATGAAAGCGAACAGAGTACACGAGAGCACTTAAAAAACACAAGTTGATTTCACGATAATTTTTCTAGTAACACTTTTCACCCCACCAAGTATGCTTGAATATTTACAAAATAACACTCAAGTCTTACAAAATAATGAATATGAAAATTATTCGACTGATACATCCCAAACTGTCAACAGTACAGCAATTATTCACCCCTTACTGTTTTAGTACATCTGTACAATGAAGGTTTATGTTCTGGTAGGGTAGGAGGAACACAACAGAGTACAATTTAATTCACACAAGTCTGCTTCCTTGCTAATGAAACCAACACTCAAAATCCGAATAAGCTTAAGTGAGACAATTTTTACTAATTGTTGACAATAAAGGTCTCATAATGTGCAATACATGTACCTTGCAACAGGGCTGTATTAAAAGCAAACCCACATAACCTCTCCTCAAGCTGTAACTTACTCAGAGTGAACTGAAACCTAAATAGAACATTTCACAACTTCATTAAAACAGACTGCTTGAAATCCTACTGAGATAGTTCTAAGCCAGCACTTTCACAATCCAAGTGTTTGGTAGCATTTTATCTGTCTCCTACAAACAAATGTTAGTTCTAACACCAGATATGTGCATCTCGTAGCAATCTTGTTCAGGTGAGAGTTTACTTTTGGCTCACTTTCAGCAGAAAGTAACTATGTCTCTGCACTAATAGAAATAATTTCTGTGTAAGAACAGCTCTGCAGTAACTTCATTCCCACCAGGCTCACAAACAGAATCACAGGAGACCAGGAGTCACATACAGAACCTATGGCTATATCACTGATGCAGCGAGCAAGACTTTTCTCCCAACTTCTTGATTTCCCACACCAACTTGTCGAGGCCACTTCTCTGATGTGCTGCATTTACCACAGAAGCATTATCAGTAGCTTTATTCCCTTATTCTTTTATACAGCCTTATACAAAGGTAACAAGTTACAGGATAACCTATGGAAGGCTAAAGCTATCAGGAACAGATAAGCAAAGCCTGCAGTTGAACAGAAGTGTCCTGCTGTTCCAATTACAAATTAAAATAAATTGCACAGTTATTTTCTAGGAAATTTAAACTCTTAATAAGATTATCTGTGATGAGAAAAACAACAACTGACAAACAACAAAACTCTCTGGCTCTCAGTGCAACTTAAATGATTCCCCACCCCAGTCCCTAAGTTTATAGTTTCTGGATTCTCAAAATTTTGCTCCATTGAATCACTGCTCACACTTTCCACCATAGAACCTGGGTATCATTATGTATTTAGGACTAAGGGCCTCCGTCTGTTTTATTCCATAATCTCTTTGCTTTCCCTTACTGAGTGTTTTTCAAACAAAACTCATTAAACAAAGTACTCCTTTATTCTCGGGTAGATGGAACTAAGAGAGAGAACAAACAGCAGTAATGCACTTGCTGTGGAGAACAGAAAAAAAACAACATTCCAAGAAATTTTGTTAATACATGCCAATGCAGTTTTATATGAGAAGGGATAGTTCCATTCAAGAGAAACTGCATTTTCCAGGACACCTACAGTGAAGAAAACATCTCAGACCTCACATCCAGCAGTAAGTCCTACACAAACAGGAATGAAATAACTGTATTTTTAATTACAATTGTAGTGCTTATACTGGAATTTATCATGCCTTTAACTTGGTTCAACCCATTAAATGTAATGTATGGCTACCATTTGCAGTGTTTTGTATTTATGCTTGTGTGTTTGTATATACTGACATTTTAAAAAGGAAGCAATGAAAAAGGCTGATTCAGGGTACTAAGTAGCTGTTTCAGAATATGAATGAGAATATGAATGAGTTTTTTGAACAAATTTTGAGCTACCCAGACCTGTCAGTTCCTTCTCTAAAAGGAAGTTAAGTCATCTTTCCCATGGGCCTGTACAGCAAATGATACCTATTTGCAGAACATCTCTTCCCAGCCTGCACAAACTGAAGGGATTTGCAAATAGGCAGGTCTTTGAAATAAGATTTTAACAATAAGTAGCTCTTAATATTCTCACCTTAACTTTAAGCATTTTTAATATATACATTCTGGACAGTATATAGGTATTAATACAATATAAAAAGATTAGAGTATAAATATATAAGTTATATATTATATAGAGAATTATACTACATATTATTATAGAGGATAACAGTATTATTCTTAGGATAAATATATTAATTAGTTCAGAAATGCCACTAAAGACTGATAGAATACATTGATCAAAACCTTGTTGTCTTATGTATAATGAACTGAAACAAGAGTACAATGCTACAGGTATTTTGTATTCCCCTTATTTTAATTTTATCCCTTATTATTATGGCTTTTCAAAAAAGTTCTAATGCTGAAGACCAATTTTAATATAATTGTTCTTATTTGGATAGAAAGCCTGGCTCATGCTATCTAAGACAGAAGTCTGCTTTTTGTCCACCCTGATAAAAGACAAAACCAGCCCCACACAAAAGGCAAGGCAAAGTAGCACTTCAATTCCTCCTCTCGGAAGTTTCAAACTCCTGTTCTGCATCTGCAATCCCAACAGTCCAGTTGATGCAACAGCAACAGTTCTGTCTTCCCAGCTGCACTGCTGTCATACTGCCTAAAATGTTCTCATCTGTCAAATTTTATAGAAGAATAGCAAGGAGCTTTTTAAACGAATTTTTTAAACTGCCACTTCATAGTAAATTTGCAAATTATTTCAGACAGATGACAGATTAAAAAATGGCACTTCCACAAATTAGTTGTTTCATACCAGTATTAAAACCATATTATTTTAGAGACAGAAGCAGATCATATTCACTCTTATGACTTGCTAAATACTACTGCTCTAAGAGAAGGAATTGAAATCACTGAAAAGAAAAAACTTGGTAAATTTAAATAAAAATGAATAAAATAAAATACTGATTTGGAAAAGTCTCATGTGACTTTCTGTGAAAAGACTAATTGTGAAAATACTGCAAAAACTCAATTCCATCTTATTGTCCTCCAAGCGCAAGACATTTTGTAACACTTTTGTAACACATTTTATTAAAAAGATGAACGGGTAATATTTAAAAAACAGAAATAAGGGGTTACCTTTAACCATACTTTAAAAAAGAGACAGTATAACAGTACTCATTGTTATAAAATAGTGTCTTGGTTTGAGACCCCAGGACAAATAGCCAACAGGAGCTGGCTACAGCTATCAACACACTTAAACAAGGCACTTGAAGAGTACAATATATTTTCTACCACAGTGTTTTCCTCCCACGACTATTAAACTGCAAGTTTCTAGTGTTCCATTTACAATATATATTTATCTAGTAAGCCTGCAATCCGTGTGCTATTACCAAAACCAACTGCAGAAAAGTAAGTTTCGCTTGATGGCTTGCAATCATGTATAAAAGGGCAGCAGCTCCATTTTACCAGCAATTCTAAAGCACTGTCCATTTGCCATCATTTCTCTTCAAGTACCTTGCATACAGCAGCTCAGCTGCTGCAGGGTCATACTTAGATATTCATTCAGATAGCTCTAATTTTAAATGCAAGCTTTTTTTGTTTGCTGATTTCTTTTCCTTTCCCCCTCGCACTTCTCCTCCCCCCGCTTCCTCCCTGTCACACAGACGGCCACAGCTTGGCTACGAAGCTCCCAGTTACTCATTTCCACGAGAAAAAAGGCAGACAAAAGGTGACAGAAGATAACCATCATGGCATCAGCAAGCCTGCAGTTCTTTGCTTTTATTCTGGCTTTGTTTGGTGTTTTTGGAGGCATCGCAGCCACCTTGCTACCAAACTGGAAGGTAAACGCAGACGTTGGCTCAAATATCATAACAGCTATAACACAGATGCAAGGACTTTGGATGGACTGCACATGGTACAGCACTGGGATGTTCAGCTGTACCCTGAAATACTCCATTCTCTCTCTCCCTGTCTACATCCAGGCTGCACGGACCACCATGGTACTGTCGTGTATCCTATCAGCCTTTGGGATCTGCATCACTACAGTCGGAATGAAATGTACAAAACTGGGAGGGGACACTGACAGCAAAAATCACGCTTGCTTTGCTGGAGGAGTCTGCTTCATTCTTGCAGGAATCTTTGGACTAGTACCAACCTGCTGGTACACGAGAGAAATTATTTCAAATTTTCTGGACCAGACCATTCCAGAGAGTAGTAAACACGAACCGGGAGGAGCAGTTTATACAGGATTCATCTCAGCAGGGTTTCTGCTTATCGCAGGTGTGATCTTCTGCTCTTCCTGTTTTAAAAGGCAGCAAGGAGCATGGATTTACCCTCCAAAGCAGCACCATTTCCCATCCACAGAGCAGGAGAGCAATGCAGGTTACAACCTGAAGGACTATGTATAAGTAGTTATTTCCATTGAAGTATTTCTATCCATTCAAGGGGGGGATTCTGTGTGTTAAGTGTAGTTTGATTATTTCAAAGAATGTATAACATAGCACTTAACTTTTCCTGCATCTGGGTTGAAGTTCTATTCGTGCAAGGTATTTCATTTATAGGGGCACCCACGAAAAGGAAAAAAGTAGGAAAAGATATGTGTCTGCTACAAGAGTATTTTATTTTGTTAATTCTTCAAACCCTTCTTTCTGACTTTCCCAGTAACATTTATTGAAGAAAAAGAAACTATTTAAAAAACATAACTGACTGTACAATTCATGTATTGATGTCTTGTTACAGCAAAGATAATTAAAAACCAACTGCTTTCTGTTTAGTGAATTAGACTTTCAATAACATATAACATTTTAGAGTGTATTTTGCATTTTTATCTAGATTTTAATTATGATGCGAGGTAAAAAACCCAAAACCTCTTTGTCCAAGAAGCCCAATTCAAAGGTTTTTAAAATGCAGACATATCTGCCTTTCATTTTTAATTCTAAATTGCCCTGGTAACTACATTTTGTAAAAAAAAAAAAAAAAAAAAAGGCAAAAAACAAACAATCAAATTAAAAAAATACATACACAAAGAAATCAACCAACCAAAACAAATCCACAACAAAAGCTCAAGGCTCCAAACCTTAGCTGCACTATCAGGCTGAAGGATCAGAAGTACCATTCAGCTCTTGCCAAACACAGCTCTCCTACCCCAAAGTGCCACCTGCTGTGAGTTTCATTTATTATTGTTAAAGGAAAGTGTGCTGGACATTCACCAACTGCTACTAATCTATCACTACATGGCGAATGTTAGATATGAGGAGCAGTACAAGAGAAATGTAACCATAACTGTGAAAACACCTGCAAACTGTAACAAACAGGACAGAAACTGAATTATCTGTGTTCAAGATACATCTGCAAACATTCTCACTTACACTTGCTAAATGTAGCTATGAACAGCTCAAATAACACAGCAACCACTTACTATCTTCTGCATTTCTGACCTTCTAAAATAACCTTTTAAGTCCTTTTAGTTATTCTTGTACAAGTCTCTCAGGACCACTCTCCAGGTATTCTATTACTGTAAAATGTACTAAACAACAGTGATAAAAAGACAGCTTCTTTATTTTTTTTTTAACAGCCTTATTTTGAATAATTAACTTAAATCCTTTAACCTTTTCTTTCACCACACAGATTCTGGTTTGTGTTGGTCACTGGCAAAATTCTACCCAAATGAGAACCAAATCAATGAATGAAAAGGGATATGATAGAGGTCTTTAAACTTAAGAATTTAATGCCTGATGAGTCTTTCAATAAAATCAACTGCTATTTATTCTGCATATTTATACACAACTTTCATTTCCCACGGTACTAGTCTGAAATTTGCTAAAACACTACGAAAGAGCCCAAACATTCCACGTTTAGTGTGTTGGAAAAACATGATCTGTCACAACATTTGGGAAAGTGGACTGTTTTATGCACTTAATATGTAAGGAGTCTTTATTCATAGACTGTCTTCATTCTTTACACTCAGAATGACATTACATCTTGCTTTTATTCTACTGTTTCACAGATCTTTTGAGTTTCCTATGTTTTAATCAAGCAGCTTGTTTTGCACTATACCTAATGCAACGATCAGCTATGACCAAAAAGCCAATTTCTTTTTTCCTAGACACAATATCATGCAGCACCACTCCATTAACCATCAGTCTTTTATGTCTCAACACTCACAGAAATGTTGAAATAGTATTCACACATCGAGCCAATGAAGTCAACAACTCATCCTCACAGAAATTCATCTCCACCTTCAGAAAGGAGTTTGACATCACACTAAGCCATGATCACTGCCATGTATGTGGAATCAATCTGTTTGCAAAAATTATAACCAAGAGGCATGTTTACAGGAGGGCATAAGAAAAAGGTAATAATAGCACACCATGAGCAACACAAAATGTTCATTGTCTACATATGCCACAAATTTTTCTTCCTGAAACTTTATAAAAAGGTACCTGTACTTTGTGTATCTATGAACCAAATATCAAGCACTGAGCAAGTATGCTGCGAGAGCTTTCTAAGGAAACAGATTCTATGAGAAATGGTAACATCTAAAACCACATCAGTCTACAGCTAAAAGAACAAGGACAAACCAGAAGATCAGTCTACAACAGCAGTTCAAAGGTAACAAAATATAGTGAAAACAGGTGCCAGTTCTGTCTGAAAAATTTGTACTTTCTGCTTATGCAATATAAGCAATACTTAAACCAAAAAACCCCACATTAAATAAAAATAAGCCTGCCTTTAGTTGTACTGCTTTTTTTATTCAACAGAGCATGAACTGACTCTAGGACATGCTTATACTAAGATACTTGTCACAACTCTGTGTGCTACCTCTCTCTTGGTCAATTATGGCCTTTTCAGTACAGGAAAATGGAAATATCAGTTATAGTTTCCCAGTTCTGGGACACAGTCTGCACAAGACTTTTGATTATACTAGCTCTTCTAGTACTCAAATCGTACCCACCACTGAGAAATTATCACCATAAAACTGGAATTTTAGCCTTACTTAAAATTATTTCACATATTTGACAGTGAGATAGCATCCTGAAATTACTTTCCATTCAGCTAGAAGACAAGGAAAAAAACCTAGGCCTTTTAAAACCTCAAAGCAAAAAAATAAGATTTCTTAAGCATTGTCATTTTTTTTCACAACAGATTGCTGTCACAACTAGTAATTCAACGTTTGCACAGTTACTTGCTCAAAAAATACTACGAGAATTTTAAATTAACATCAAAATATGCCCAGATATTCATTAATATGCCTTAATATTCATTGAGATAAACGAGAAAATAACCTTTTAAGAAATCGAAAAGTAGAAACTTCACAGAATCTAGTGGGTTTAACCTGAGGCCATGGGTGGAGCTTGGATTGATGAAATAAGAAGTATATACAGACAATAAGTAAAGGGTTATAGACTTTGTAAGTTAAAGATAAAAGGTGTTTTAGGTAGGTAAGAAACCATATTGAGTAAGATAGTAAAGAGTCTAAAAAATAGAAGTGTGATTTTGAAGAATAAGTTAAGGGTTAATAAGAAGTATGTGAAAACATGCAGGTTAAGACATTGGTTAAGAATTACTGCATTGCAGTAGAATAAGGTTAAATTAGTCCAGAAAGTTATATTTGTCGTGGGAGAGAGACATCTGGTGATTTTCTGTAATGGACGCTTTATTGTTCACTGGGTTTCACAACCGGATGAGACTGATCCTTATCTGAATAATAAATCAGACTCGAAGAGCAGATCCCATCCCTTGGTACTTAATTTGGCCCCCTGATAACCCCAACACAACCTTCCACAGGTTCTTAAGAGACATGCCAGAAAAGTAAAAAGGACCAAGGGGGAGATTCTGATATATGGGAAGGGAGATGTACTGAAGAGCTGAACCGACCAGTTTGAGAGGGGCTTCCAGAAGCTGCAAGTTCATTTCTGAAACAGCAGCTTGACAGGACAAGGACAGAGAGACTGTGGATGCCCCATCCTTGGAAACATCCAAGATGAGATTGGACAGAGCTCTGAGCAACCTGATCTAGTTGAAGATGCTCCTGCTCATTGCATAGAAATGTGACTAGATGACCTTCTTGCCAACCCAAATATTTCTATAATCCTATGATTTGCACATGCATTCAGGGACACAGACCTCACTTCAAGTCAGGTACGAATTTTTACAAAAAATACAAACGAAAAAAAAAAAAACTTCCTTGTCCAAAATACTGATTAATTTCTTCATTTTTGATTCCTGTAATCATAATGGATATTAATAAAAACCAGGAGTGGTAGATAAGAGGACAACAAAGAGATTGTTCTCTACTGACTCAAGAACATTTAAGAGGGAGAGATTGTTACTTTTTTAAACAATCAGTGGGATACAGGTGACAAAGTGCGGTAGCAAATAGGAGGGAGTAAAATATGCTAAAGATGACTGGGGTGAAACATAAAGATTTTAGACATGGTAAAATTAGAGATGTTTGACAAAGGTGACAAATGAAAAGCTTTTCTTATCCCAGTCTTTCAAAAGATCCATCAAATTCTTAAGGCACAATTCCCTAACTGTTTATAAATGCAAACTGTAAAATAGCAGGCTTTCCAAAAATACTCCAATCCTAGCAGACTGTCCTACCATTAAATCCTGATCTCCCTCTCCAGAGCACCCAAAGAAGTATGCTGATCTTGCAGATAGGTTTGAAGGTCAAAGCCAAGTTCTCAGGCACAAAAAAAAAAAAAACAAAAAGCACTTTCTTAGAGCAAGCATGCTTCATTTACAGGAATTTCACATCACTCCACTTTGTAATATGGAGATGTTCAAACAGAACAGCCACTGACGTTGCTCAGACAAAATAGGATACATTGCTTGACTGACAAATTAACAAAAATTGCAAATAAATACAGGAATACCTACCTCTGGCTTTGGAACAAAGGCTTGACCAGGAATTATGAAACAGTTTTCCACAGCACAGAGATGCTGAGCCATGATGGACAGTCTGCTACGTTGGCTACTTCCTGGATTAGCTGTAAGTCTCTGGGAAAATCAAAACAGTGACAGTGAATTGACCAAGTGATCAGTTATATTAAAGCTTGATTTTCAGTATAATCCAATTTAAAAAAAATCACCAGTTAATCATTAAAAACTCGTTATCAAATTGTATGCTCAGCTCATCTAAAATTTTGTTCTTCAGTGTAACAGCATTTCACTAAGATACCTGAGTCCTGCAATCAAATGCACATGAAAAGAAACTCCTACAAATTCTGCAGAACTAAGTGTCAAAAGAATTTTGTACGGATACAAGAGAAAAGTAAAACTATTCTGACTGCAGGATTCAGAACAAACCTAACACCAGCTGACAGTATTCTCACTATCCTTTCCTTCCACTGTTTCTGTATAAAGTATTACTACTTCTTTTCTTCTTCAAGATGAAACAAAGCTCCATAAACTCAAGATCAGCTAGAAACGAAAAGCTGTTCATAATTAACCAGTATACATTTACAATACTTGCAAGGAAGCTAGATCTACTTTACATAAAATTAGAATGCCTATCAGTAAGAGCATTTAATACTTAAAACTCAATTTAAATATTCTCTGATTTTCCCAAGAATCTTTTTACAAAATAGTAGGCTGGACAGTGGTTTCCTACACTTCTGTGACCTTGCAAGAAACACATTTTATTGTGTTTTGCTTGCACAAACAAAATTTAAACATATAAAGCACCTTGTAAAACAAGTCTCAAATTATAGAAGTCATTTCACTAACTCATGCACAAACAGAATTCTGATGATTCCTGTTCTGATTTACCACAGCTTTCATAAAAAAAGCTCTAAATCCCAATTTGCTTATCTGGTAATATTTGTACATCATACAGTTTCATATGAAAAGCCTGCTCATGAAATGCTGCCATGCTTATTAAATTTATCTTTGAAAAATAAAAGCTAAATCCGTTGCCGAAGTTTCACATTTTTTCAAACAACTCTTCCAAAAGGCATCATGGAGAAAATAAATACTTTTCAACAACATTTTGGAAAGAATACTCAGTGATTCTTTTTGCCTATGCCAGCATTTAAAGCCACCTTCACCGTTGTTTCAGAGGAAATTATTATTCTCTGAAAAAACCCAGACTCCAAAGTCTAACAATGCAATCAGACATGCACTTCCTTAAGCTCTGCAATGAAAATTAAACTGACCTAATGGCAACATTTGGAGCAATGCTTCCAATGCCAATTCAAACAAACCTATCTTTACTTCTCCCAGAAACCACCTAGCAAGTCTCAGGCAGTAGGTTCCTGCTTCTCAGTTACAGAAGGGATAAGTTAAGAGATAAGGGATCTGGATAGTAACATCTTAAACCACTTCAGCTACAGGCGGAGGAACATACCTGTGTGTGGCACCCATGCACAGACCAGCCAGTCAAACCCTCTGCCATGGGCAGGGACATCACAGAGATCTGCCCTGACCTTGAAGGTTTCCAGGGATGGGGCATCATCCACATTTCTGGGGAACCTGCTGCAGTGTTTCACCACCCTCATTGTAAAAAATTTCTTTCTGATATCTAAATCTACCCTCTTTTGGTTTAAAACCATTACTCCTTGTTCTATAGGCCCTGCTAGAGGATCGATTTGAGAGTAAGTGGGTTGGAAGAACCTGGCCTAGGTGACAGATTTGAGATGAAGCACTGAGGAATTTGGGACAAGGCAAAAGCTCTTGCCCACAAAGTGAATAACAATTAAAAAAAATTAAACTACAGAGAAAAAAATTATCTGCTTGACACTCCAAAGTGCTATTTTTACTGCTGTGGAGATTTGGCCTTATTGTCCTTAACAGTCCTCAGATGCAGCATATAAAATAACTGCTGCTTCTCATCAGCTTTAATCACTTTACTTAAGTCATATCAGAACAGAGTGGGCTGCAGTAGTAGGTGTGTAGTGACATAACTCACACCAACATTGCTGCTCTACAAGGAAACAGAGGAGCTAGGAAATACAACCAGCAAGAAAGGCAAATGTATTTACTTCCCTGTTAAACTGGCAAAACGAAGTCTGACCATAAATAAAAGAGCACATTGCTTCACTTTCTTGCTGTTAACATCAAGTTATCCTAACTAATTATAAAGCACATTGCTCCACTCCATGACACATCTTATGTTTTTGCTGAGCTTAGAACATACACACAGACTTTCTTTGATAGTTAGGCTCTCAGCTTAGAAATATCCAGGGCAGACACAAAATTTTTGAGTGTAAGATACTTCCCTATCAAGACTATAAATTCAGAGATATATGAAATATCAGTAGCAACTCACTATTATCTACATTACATTACATCTCTCTTTCCTGATACTGAATATGCCTATATATACCAATTTAAAATGGTTATCTTAAGCAACTCCAGAGGGTCAGGAGAAAAGACACAAAGCCTAATTATTGTTCTTTCTCCTAATCATAAAATAAAATAGTATGTTTAAAATAATTTCTTTTCATAGTATCAAACCAATAATAGAAATGCAAACCAGAAACCATGAACAATTTTGTCTTTAGAGGAAGATCTGTGTTTAAATTGTGTTGAGTAAGAATCGAGAGATCTCAGAATGTAAACTCAACAACAATTAACACTGATTCATTGCATGACCTCAAACAACACATTCCATTTTCTAGTGTTTCTAACTTCTCAGTGTTTTAAGTACAAGGGCTGAAGCGTGCATGGTATTTTGCACCTAATTGAGCTATGCTGGGTAAAGAAGAACTATAATCTGCATGTCACCAATGATGTGTGCAGCTGGGTACAGCTACAGAAAGCCCAGAGTGCTCTCACACAGTGATAGATGAACTTTTTCACTGCTGTAACAAAACTGTGTATTTTACCCAACATCACTCTGCATTTCTCATCATAGTCCATTAGCCATATTTTGCAACAAGGCCTAATCCCACATGACGTGAAGTCCTTACGGGAAATGGATGTGGATTCTTTAATGCCTGAAACCAAATGAGCCCAGAACTGAATTAAGAAATCTGGTTCATTTCATACCAAATGTTTGTCCCTAGTGTTCTCTAGAGCCACCTACTGGAAATACTTCTTCAATCTTGATTGCAAAGCTAGAGCAATGACAGCACAATATGGTTTTCTTTGACCCAAAAGATGACAGCAGACATTCCACTTGCATATATAGTTACTAATAATTTTCAAAGAGAGAAAAAAAAAACCAGCAAAATTTTCCTATTCAAATTTTTACTTTGAATGATTAAAATTAAAACAACAAAGACATTGAGGCTGCACAAAGAAAACATAGTATTTACAAGCAGTGGAGTAATGAGATGGAAATTCCGTTTTCAGGCTGATGTGCAATTCCTTTTTTTCTTTATAAAAGCAAGTAAGATGTTTATAAAAAGCCAGACAGCTTCCATAACTGCAAAGCAAAAAGCTTTCCATTCTCTGTGTTATTATATGTTTCATGCAATGGCAACAGAAATAAATTGTTAAGTCTGAAAGCCCCGTGGAGTAAACCAACCTAGTATCAACTGATCTGGCATTAACACTACTACAATGCAGATCTGTTTGGCTTTCTTTAAGAAACTATTAACACAAAGTAAAATATCAATTTGCTCTTGGACTTGTGGTGACAGAAGTCAATTAAGATCTTTTTAAACACATAAGAATGGCAGCAATATATTAATAATTCTGATATCAAGTCTCATTCAAGAAAGCCAATGCCAGTTTCCATGTTCTTGACAAACACCCCCTGTGTTTTAAGTGTTTAATCACAACTGGAAATAATGCTAACCTTCTATTTTTTCTTGTTTCAAGGAAGGTGTTCTTAAAAAAAAAATTGATGAAGAGGACAAAGAAAATAAATATAACTGTATTTCTTGAGAAGAATGAAAGTTAAGGAAAAACAGCCTGATGACATCTTGCACAAATGACTGTGAGAGAAACCTTTTAAACCTATTTAAAAAGGAAGAGTGCTGTGCAATCTGTTAAAGAAAACAAACTTCAGAAAAGGATAGAGTACCACAAGGAAATATAATCCTCCATAAGACATTAAAAAAAAAGTGGTTGTCAAAGGAGCAGAGTAGATAATTAACTCTTCAAAATTCATAATTTACAGCCACAAAAACTAGAAATTGACCCAACCCTTTCCTCTCTTTTGAAAACCAACAAAGACTAGGTTTGTAGTTTTGAATAAAAGATTGCATTTAAACAATTTTTTTTGCTCAATTTAGCATCTGTACAATTTTGGAAAAATGCTAAAATCTTACCTCCCCAACTTCCTTTTGAAAAGTCAGTGTCATCTGTGTCCTGCCGTAAGTAAAAGGTCCATCCCTTTTCGAAACATTCTCAAGCCATTTGATGATTAGAGGAGTTGAAACACTGAAGGGCAGATTTCCAATGATATGTATATGTGGTGGTTCTGTTGACATTTAGCAGACGAAAAACAACTTTCAAAAAGTTTTGGGCAAGATTTTACCAAGAAATAAAACACAAAAAAAATATGTGCCTATCAGCCTAGACTTAAAATATGAGAACAATTTTTATCATGCCACACCAAAATGATGCCTGTCCATCCTCATCTTACACTGATAAAACTGTGTTACTATTTTCAGTATTTATTAGGAAAAAAGTGGTTAGGTTTGGTTCTCATTTACATTTGAATAAATCATTAGCTTTCAGATGATTTTCAGCTGATGAGTAAATTCCAGCTGAGCTACTCTAGAACGGCAAAAGTACAACAGCATTCCTGTGACGTCAAACTACGACTACTCAGTACAGAGTAAATATGCATACACATAGTTCTGTCCAACATATCCTCCCAGGGGCATTTATCTGAGTCATAACAACCCTCAGAACAACCACCTAACTCACATGGGACATAACTCTCCTTCTATATAGAGTCCTCTGAAATCAAAAGGTGTTAAAGTACAAGACTTAGCCATAACAAGAGATGCTTGTTTTTCAGTTATGAATCATGTCAGTATCTCTGTGTGTTGTACAACACAACACAAGGATTTCATTAGCAGGGACCCTTATGTCTAAGCAGCAGTGAAACAGAAGTGGACAAAACCCAAAAGCCAGTGTGCTGTTTCTTAGATACTACAATATTTAATAACATGAATAAGTGGTAACAATATCAAATTCAAGCTGTTTTTCTGGCACACTTTCCTTATTATGCACTTTTTAGACTGTGATATTTCTAGTCTATCTGTGATATTACACATTTATCAGAGACAGTAGTTTTTGAAACCCACCAGCCTTTCAGATTTTCCTATGGCAGTAACACAGAATAAATGCATCTTACCTCTAACTGGTCAGCTTAAAACCTAATAGTGACTCTATTTTCAAGAAAGGTAAATTTTTAAAACTGCACTACACTGTCACACAAACATTTGCTCATAGTTTGCTCTGTGAAGCACTTTTGCAACAAGAAAAATGCAACATACAATTTTTCAAGGTGAACATCATGTGCCATGGTCTTTTATGTCCTAAGTCAGAGAGCACTTTACCGTTCTTCAGGCACTAAAAAGAGTGACTTTATCTTACATTAATGAATTTGGGGGGACTGGGAG
Source organism: Vireo altiloquus (assembly GCA_013396875.1). Classification (NCBI taxonomy): domain Eukaryota; kingdom Metazoa; phylum Chordata; class Aves; order Passeriformes; family Vireonidae; genus Vireo; species Vireo altiloquus. Next base: position 54,127 of record VZRF01015548.1, on the reverse strand, counting down.
GTCATCTCTGATTTATCTAATAATAGTACATGTTTTAAAAAGAAAGTGAAATAGCGGCCTATTGCAACCTCAGACTTAAAAAAAGGCAAAAAACCCACAATCCTGATTAGATACTATTTTTGCCAAAGATATCCAGCTGAAACCAAAGCAATGAGAAACCTAAATTTTTGAAGGCAAGTTTTCCGAAAGTTTCAAAGCAAGTTACAGAAATTTCTTCACAGGAACAACAGGACTGGTGATTTTGGACTCCTTCAAAAAAAAGTACGAAACCAGGAAGTACACCATTTGATTTCCTTTTATGCTTTCCAGGAGTCATTTTTGTACAGTCAAAAAACTTTAAGGTTAATAACTGCAAAGCTCCTCACTGTTAACTAAGGGCAATGTCACACAAATTCCACTGTTTTGTCATAGAAAAGCAAGAGAGTTCTTTGTTTCCTTCTAGGAAAAAAAAAAAGGAAGTTATCTCTATCTTCAACATGTACCAGAAGAGAGTTACACTTGCACTGAGTGAGCTTCAATTTTATCACTACTTAAGACTAACTCAGAAGCACTATAATATGAAATAAATGAATTGCAAATACTAACCATCCTCCCAGTTCTTTTTTAAGTGCTTTGGAAAAGCTTTCTCCATCTTATAGGTCAGGATATCGCCATGAACGATGCATACTTTTCCTGGAGCTGCTTCTGACAGCATCTGTTTGTAAGTAAGTAAGCAGAATCCACAGTGAGTGTTAACCAAACTGATTTATAATTTCAGCCACAGCAGGAATGAAACCATTGCTATATATTTATCTTCAATATACAACAAAGCACAGCAGGAGTTAAAACTGAGAACATTATTAGCAACTATTTACCTTCAAAAAGTGAACACTAGAAATAGGTTAATATGTGATTCTGTAAACACTTAACTATTCACAGATGTAGAATTCTTAATAGAGACCTCAAACTTGAAAAGGCTGGTAAGAGTCTCTTTAACAACAACAATTAACAAGCCCCAGGCCACCAGCAGGACCTCACCTGATGTAAGTAATAAGGGAAGCAGGAGATTTTGAAAGGTTTCTAGATCAATTATCTACAGAAACAAGGGCTGATGTTGTTTATTTTGTTTCCCCCACAGCTATTATCCAATTTCAGCCATATGTGATACAAGGCTGTAGAAATATTCATTTTTTGCTTTTATGCTTTACATGAAAAAGGTGCAAGAGATTCTCTTAATATTCCCTGTAGTAGTCTACATTTGTACCCTTAAAAAACAAGGAATCACTGAAAAAGGGGATGAGTACCTAGCAGTAGGGAAGATCTCACTAATTTCTATCTTTCTAGACATTACAAAATCATCTCTGTTGTCAGCTCTGCAGCCCACTTGCACAACTTATCCAGTATTTAATAAAGGCTGATATAGAAATTTAGCACAGGTAGTAGGTTGACAACCAATGCTTTAATTTCTGGTGTCAGTTCCCATTATGAAAATTAGTTAAGCTTTTTTAGTGTTGTACTAATCTTTTCTCTTAAACTATCTGAAAGAGAATTTATGAAACTACACGCAAATAGCACAATTCAAAAGCAGTGGCAACATTTTCAAAGATGACATTTGGGGATATTTATTGATCCTATAAGAGAATAATAACAAATGGCTTAAAGAACAATTTTGCTTTTGCATAGAAATCCAAATCCATAAACAGTTAAGTGCCAGTGGCTAATTGCCAAAATAAACTCACCATTGTTAGTTCCATTTTCAATCTGAATGATGTTTTTATGCTCAGGGGCACAAACAACTTTCACCATTCTCTGAGCCGAAGGAAAACTGCTTTCTCATACTGTTCATAAAATGTTGTCATGAAATTTTTTGAGTAGAAGTTTGGGGTATTTATCAAAATAGGTAAATTTTATGTAGAGCAATATCTAAAGTGCAATTATTTCCAAATAGAAAAGATAAAACTAACCTCAACTCCAAACCACGTAATGGACTTTTCAGCATTACACTAGTGATTATATGACATACAGATTCAGTAATCTGCCATGGTTTGTCAAATCTTTCTTTGAAGCCATTATAAATGCTCTCACAGGATGAAAGATAATGTTAGAGTAAGAAAATAGTGTTAATAACAGTTTTATTAGCAAGAGTTTAAGGGTTGCTGAGTAATACATTTTAAATAACTAAGAACTGCATTTCATTTGTGACCAGAAAATCATAGTCTTATATTTCTAATCTGAAATAAAGACTTGGAAACCTAGTGAAGCCTTTTTCATTTGAAGGGAAAATGTGTGCAGCTAACATAGCTCCAGGAGCTGCTGTGCAGCAAGGATGCCAGCCAAGAGTGTTCCATCATACAGATACTCTCATTCTTCACACACAACCAAAAGGGCACAAAGGAAGCTGAAAGGGCATAGTTTAAAACATGAAATGGTGTTCCTGGAATAATTTTATATTCAATACATTCTCTTGCTCCCTTTCTCTCCTCATCAATCTTTCCAGCCTAAAAACTATTAGGGCATATGGCATAGGGAGGTTGTGATTCTTAAAGACTGAGCCAGAACTGGCAGACTCTCAGCTTGTGTAAACTTTAACTCTGTACACATATGTTCTCCACTGTATTTCAGTTTTGCAGTAAAGAAAATCCCCACTTCAGTTTTGTGAGAGACCACAGCTTGAAAAACAGTTAATGAAAAATGCTGTATGCTTTACATCACCAATTTTAAAAGTATCTAAGAGACATTTTTAAGTAATACTCCCCAATCTTTATTTTAATCTCTGACATGTTCCCTTATTCCAATCTCAAACCTTTTATGAGCATGAGTTTTGATAGTCTTCTTGGGAAACCAGAAAAATTATTACAACCCACATTATCAGAAAAGACAGACACACTGCTATGTATCTTCTTATTTGTATGGAAAAAAAGCAATACCAAATTTAATGCTAATGGATGCAAGGCATTTCTTGCTCATTCACATCCACTGTTACTGAGTTATACCATCTCTATGGTCACTAACATCATTCTCAGACATTCACTTCTACTGTGAGGAGAATGGCAATTAAAAATAATGATTAAGATTGTCACTTAAACAGTTAAGATAATTACATACCAAAGTTCATTTCAGATGCCAAGAAGTATACTTTTATTCAGATAAATTTGTTGCAGTGGATGCATTATGGAAGATCAGCTAGAACATCCAAGCACTTAAAAAGCTCTCTCAACTGAAACAAGTGTCATTTAATCTCAAATTCTCTCCAGTCCTAAACCAGTTCTCAAAATCTAAAACAAAAATGCTGTTTTCCCCCACTCAAGTGAAAACATGAAGGTTTCACATTTCATAAAGATGGCACACTACACATTATTAATGGGTAACCCTAAAAAAGCATAATTACATGTACATTGAAGTTTAAGGATGTAAGTAGGTTCATTCATACCTTCCATTTTCTTTATCATATAAAGAGATAGTAGCAGTTCTCAAGTGAACAAGCTATTTATTGCTACTGCTGATTTACTGAAAAAGACAATGCAATTTAAGGAAAGCCCTTTGAATTGCTCTAGTCTCAGATGGTAGAGACATAAGAAAACAGTCAAATTTTAAGATTTTTGGACTCTCCGTTGTTTTTGCTGGATTTATACAGCTAAATTCCATAAAGATCCAGCAACACAAGTAGATAGCATTTGAAAATGCCACAATGACTCGTGAACTTATACCAACTTTAAAGGAAAGGAAAAAAAAGCTTGAGTGTTTTTTTGAAAACGTAAAATAGATGCTTTATTCTTCTCTATCTGGATGTTAACCCACACTGAACTCTATTAACTGGATATACACCTTCCCAATTTTATAAAGTATAATTATCAGGATTAAAATGAAATATAAGAGCATACATAACAACATTACATTCAGCCTTCCAATTATGATTTCACCATCAAGGTAAAATGCATCTGAAATGTCTCAGCGTGGAAAAAAAAAATCTAACAAGCCTTGGCAGTAATTCAGTTGCAGGATCAGGTCCTAAAGGGCCTATGAGAAAGTAGGAACAATGAATTGCAATACTGTGTATCTTTCTTCAAGCAAATTATAGCTTGATTTCTTCCAGGGAACCAAACGTATTTTCAGTGCTGAAACCCCAACAAGACACTTGGAATCTCTTTAAGTTCTCAAAATGTTCTTATTCAATGCTGTGGTTACAGGTATACAAATTATTCTCCAGTTGGTACCTGCAATCCTGGAATAAATCGAGCATCTTTTTCAATTAAAAGGAGTTGTTCAACACCAGCACTGAGAATGGATCTGGTAATTCCTCCTGGCCCAGGGCCCACTTCGCAAACATAGGCATTTTTCAGATCGCCAGCCTGTTTCACTATCTTGTCTGCAAGACACAAAGAACATACTAAGCCTTTATTTTCCAGAAGATCCAGCTCACTAAGATAACCTCATTGTTTATTGTTACACAAGCAAAAGCATGCTTATCTCAGAACAGACACAAACAGTGACACATCCCAGTTAAATCATCACACACCTGCTAGACTGCCCAGAATTCAGATTTGTTTCATACTACAAGATATACTGAAATATTTGAAAAAAAGCTATTTTTAGTTTTATGTCTTTAGTATTTATTGTGCTCATTACAGAATCAAATAAAAAGAGAATATCACTCCTCATCTGTACACTACCAGTACTATTGTGCCGCAAGCAAGCACTTGTGCTCAGCATCCTGAAGTCTCACTACTTGTCCTTATAAAGGTATTTCACTGCAATAACTCTATTTCAAGGCAATTTAAGAAGTAAGAACGATACAGTGAAGCTCCATCAAGATTCTATTAGGCACAGAGCAATTTTATGAGGGAGAAACTGGACTAAATGAAGAGCTGGCACACAGGCAACTGGTAGCTCTAGAAAACAGGGCAATTGAAAAGTGAGGAAGGAATACCCATATGTAAGTGAAACGATACAACATTGGAAAGTATTATAGACACAAAAGAAGACAGATAGGGACTAGAAAATGTAGCTAATGAAACAAAGGGATCCTTAGGAAGCATGGAGAGAAGATACTGACAGAAATTATGTTGCTCATCCCATGATCTCTTAAGCATGCAATAAAAATAAAAAATATCCAAAGACCTGTCTACTTGTAAAGTTTCACTACAAGCTTGCAGACATTTTTATTCTGGGGTAAGCGTCTGGTTGTTCAGGAAGTGGAACTTTATCAGCCTGAATCTTCAAACATAATCAAAGCACTAGCTACATGAAGCTGCACTGCATTTGTTAATGCAAAAGCCAGCCAGCCAGCACCATGCCAGTGAGGACACCCACCCCTGACTGACAGAACAGTGCCAGCTTTGTCACCCACTGCTGACACAAAGCTGGAATAAACTGAATTGTTCAGAACAATGCAACTGGTTCAAAAAAGCTACAACCCCTCTGATAAACTGAGAAAAATTACTCTTGTAACTACAGCACGTAGCAAACTCTAAACTGCACAATGTGGTAAATACTTTATATGATACAGAATAATCCGAAGAAAAAAGCTAATTTTAATGTCAAATTCATAAACCAAAATAGTATCCAAATGCTAATAGTACTACTTTGGTTTACATTTTTGCATTATGGTCAATAACCCATATTTTATACAGAAATATAGCTTCTATCAAAAAATTGCACTTCAAATTATAAAGAAACTTATTTTGAAGAGTAAGTAAAAGCAACCTGTCAAACCTAAAACTACTTTATAAAAAGGTCTTTAATATAAAGGTTTACCACTGAGCTGCCATTAGCCTGACAAACGCTATTATGCCAACATCACCTCCTTAGCTATACTCTGGATTCTGACAAGACTGGGATAAATGTCCTATATTAGCTAAAAATATTAAAATAAAATATTTAACCTGTCAATCGCAAATCCAGTAGAAAGTTCTGGGAAAGTTGTTTCAGTGCTTTAAGGCGAAAGAGTTTAATAATCTCTCCAATAGTCGGCAGGGGAGGCAGACGGAAAGCTGCCACCTTTCCTGGAGCAGCCATAAGAGAAAATCCTCATTCATTCCTCCTACAAAGACACCGAAAAGATTATTCTAATAAATTATACAATTACAATAAATTGTTACTTATACTGAAAACGCTGCTAAGCTTACAAACCAAGATGTAATTTACAAATCATTAGAGGAGGACTGAACTCCCTACATCACAGCTACATCACAATTTTGACTTCTGGATGCAGTGCTTGTGCTCGGCACGAGTGCGGGGTATTTGGGCCAGTCCCATTTTGCAGCTCTGCCAAAGCCTCAGGTAAACCGTCTCACAGTTACTCAACGTCAACCTTCCATTACTTAGAAAAAAAAACAGTAAGCAGAATGATTTCACGGCACCACCTAAAGACAGAACGCATTTAATTAATGTTTCCCTAAGAAAGGCTGGCAGAGCTCCACCCGCTGCCTGCGCGCACCCCTCCGTCCCTCCCTCTCCGCGCCTGCTCCCGGCGGCGCCATCCGACTGCGCAGGCGCACGCGCCGTCGGCGGGGCGGGGCACCGCGGGCGCCGCCGCACGCACCGGGCTGGGCCAGACCGGGAGCGCCCCGCCGCCGCACGCG
>VZRF01015548.1:0-47539 GCA_013396875.1 Vireo altiloquus | reverse complement strand
CGCGATGGCGGCGGGGCTGTGCCGGCTCGGGTTTTTCCGCACGAGCCTTTCCGAAAGCTTCCTCTTCCCTCTTCCTCACGTGGCTGCCAGGGAGGAGGGAATCAGTTGGGTTGGACAACACCTTGCTATCATCGATGCCAACCTGTGACTGAACTCCACCACGTCAATTACACCGTGGCACTCATGCCACGTCCAGACTTTTCTTTAAAATCTCTCCAGGGACGGTGACTCCGCTGTCTGCCAGGGTAGCCCATTCCAATGTCCAATCAAACTTTCCTGTGATGAAATTTGTACTAATGTCCAACCCGAAGCTCTCCTGGCACAGCTGTGACTTAGAACCAAGGGGAGGCCCCGTTGGAGCTGTAGGCTTTGCTGGCAGGGACAGGCACGAAACAGCACCGGTCTGAGTGTGCCAGTGTGGTACCTGGCAAAGATGATTCTGGGCAGTAAAAACCCAAATCTGTTGAGGTTCATTGTCGTGCATTAAAGTGTAGTGTATCCATTTCTGTGGCAGCACAATTTGTCTGACACCCCTGTATACGGGATAGCCTGTCTGCAGACTTCAGGAACAGGCATAAGGAAGGGTGTGGAAGGCACGCTTTCCGGAAAACATGGGAGCTGAATGGAAATGCATGTTCACAGATCTGCACGTCAGTCTGGAATGGGACTGGTCTTCTATATTTACGGTGGAGCTTTGTTTTGTTTTGTTTTCTGGTTTAAGTGAGCCATAGCTAGGATATTTTTCATCTTGTTTGGATACTGCACACATCTGTGTGCTCATTTGTGTGATCAGAATCTGTAGTTTATTTTTTTCTCTGTTTTTGCATATCTGAAATTTACAATTGGAGTTACATAACATACATGCTGATTAAACTAGGAAATTAGCAGTGAAGAAACAGATTCAATAATAGTATTTGTATGAGTAATTACATTATGTAAGTGCACGTGCTTACATATATTTGCTGGTATATTTATATCTATGGATAGATTCTTAGGTAGTTTTCTAGTTTTGTTCCTCCTGAAATACATTCATAGCACCAAAAGCCATTCTAGCAGAGTATTTGTGCAATATGTATTGTCACAGTGGTTTAAGAAAGTTCCCTTCTCCACAGGACTTTTAAATAAGTATTGGATTTTAAGGTTCTTTTTCAATTTTGCCTGTATCATTTCATGTTATTATGAAGTGCAGTTGAATGTTAAGAAGATATTTCCTGAAAGCTAGACTTACTAAAAGTCAGAGGTAGTAAAGGATATTGTTAGACAGGTGCAAAGAAATAAAGACATTAAAGGGTTTGCAGAACTTAATTTCTCACTCAAGAGACATAATGGGTGTAACTCTAAATACATTACTACACTGGGCACAGCTTTTGCCACCAATAGCCTATTCCAGTTAAATAATAACAGCAGATGCTGTAACGTATGTTAGTGTTGTCCTGTGAAGAATTAAATGGAAGAAGACTGATACACAATATCTGCATCAATATCTCCTTATAGATATGGGTTCAGTTGTGTTCTGAGACCAATCAAGTTTATCATAGTTGAAACCTACGCATGTGAAATGAATGATAGAACTGTGAAGACCTGGGAAAAGGTGGTGTTGGTAGGAGAGAATATAATGAGAAAGGACCACATTTACAGAAAAGTGAAAATAGATCTAGTTACTCAGTCATTAAAAATATAGGGAATTTTGTAATTGGTATCAGTAAGAAGAGGATCTAGTCTAGAGTTTATTTGCATACAGTGGAATATTGGAATAAACTCTCATGGTTTCATACTGGAACCTGGCCCACGAATCTAGTAAAGAAGTTTTTAATTTTTTTTTTCATTCCTCCAGGGTGAGAGCAGTTGACAAAATCATAAACAAAATAATACAGGATTCTGGAGTGCTGGAGAAATGTTTTATTTTGAGAATGGCAGCATTCACCATCTGCTTATTTCATCACTTGATTGTGTCTTGCCCTTACATGCAGAGCCTGCTAATTTTGAAGCCAATGAACCATTCAGCACATGTTCTACAGATCAGGTAGATGCCGCAGGAAGATAAACTGAGCATCTGAAGAAGTTCGGGGTCAGGTTCTCAGATCAGTTTTGCAGAGACTCCATCATGGGATCACTTGGAGTTCTTTTCTTGACTACAGCTTCAGTTCAGAATCACCTGTGAGCATTGCAAGGGTTGAAATCAAAGTTGTGTCCATAATGATGAAAAAGTGTGTTCACCAGACTTGCCAAGCTCATTTGTAGATACTAATTATTTACTGGTTCTATGCTCAGATTTTTATAATTTAAAAATAACTCTGTCTAAAAGGAGGTACAGTATTACTGAGCTGGATTGTTTTGTTGCTTGGGAATATTTTTACTAGTTTTACATTATGGTATCATGTTGTGAAAAACAAGATCCACACCATGCTCTTGAAATGCCACACTCCACACAATTCTGAGACAGAAAAATCTATTTGACAATTATTTTACATCAAATTTAGATAAATAAGATGACAAGATGTAAATGTGCAGATTACATTGTTAAATGATAAGGAAATGTAACACCCAAATGAGGCTGGAGACAGAAGATCTTGTATTTTCCACCCTGCTGGAAATATTTTCATATATCACAAGGCCTCTATTCTTCATCTTGCTCTCAAAGACACTGTTTTCTATTGTTTATTAAAATAAAATGTTTATTATTTCTGTTACACTGCCTCATAAAGATCCTAAATAGATGTTAGCAGCCCGTTGCACCAGGCACTATACAAACAAACACAGCGACTGCCTTCCCTCAGGAAGACTTTTGTGACCAAATAAAATATTGAAGAAAATAAATTAACAAATGGGAATACATTTAGGCAATCTAACAGCAGAGAGATGTACATTTGTATAGTCACAGTAATTATAGAAGCCATGAGCTGCAAAAAAAGTACAAAACTGTTATGAAAACTCTTCAGTATTAACTCTGCAGAGACTCTGTAAGATGGTTTCTTGCTGTATGGTAGTGGAGGCGATACATTCTAGAGTCCCTGTTTTGAGTTAAATGTTCTGCTCACTTCAGTATATATTTACATTCAATGTGAAATAAATCTAAATATTACTTCAGCTATTTCTTCTGGTAGAGCCAAGTAATTCAGTTTTGGATGAAATCTTCCTACTTATATCAGTCTACCACTGTGGATTTGTCAGGCCACATTTTGATCAGGAACTGTATTTTTCTTGTTACCATTTCAATAATGCTGTTTAGCAAAAACTGAACACTCAAAGAATAACGACTTCACGTTAACAAAATTTCTGGCAGAAATTTCTGTCCAGACTGCTGAGTTCTTTCCTAACATAACTCAGGAAGTACAAAGATCCATGGCTTTCAGTATTGTCACAGCAGATGGCTAAAATCGTTATATTTACTTTAAAGTATTAAAATTTCTTTTAATGCTCAGTTCTTCTGATGTGCCTTTTTATTTGTGAGCCACTTAATCAACTCGGGTCACATTGTAAAGCTCTAGCTGTAGCCATCCACACTAGAAAGTTTATTTTTAGTTGACAATTTTGACTTTCACTTGATCAGGCCATTTTAGGTGCTAGGGCATTTCTAAGAAATACCAGTTAATGCAGATTTTGGGTTAAAATTTCAGGAATGCCAGGAATGATGAGACTGAAGACTACTCTCATTTACATTATCTGCTGGCTTCTGCAGAAATGGGAATTTTCACACTGCAAGTAGAACCTAAAAACAAAAACCGCAGACTCAGTACCACCAGCAGCTGCACTTATCAACCATTTATCATTGTGAATTTTAAAGCGTTGTGAAACATTTGTATTTTAGTGAGCTTGGTCTTGTTCACCCAACACCCAAGTGTCGGTGTTGGAGAATGTTCCCTTGAGGATAATAGTTGTTTGAATCTTAATTAGGCTCTCTGATGGAGTTTTCAAAATTGATGTTCCAGTTTCAAGCTTTTAAGTATCCCCTTGTTAAAATACGGAGAGTAAAAGCTTTCTCACTTGCAACAGCTCCCACAAAGATAATCATTAAAAATACAACATAACACATCATTTGGAACCCAGACTTTCGTACCCTGATTGTGTATCATGGAAAATAAATAAAAAATTACCTAAACCTTTAAAAGAACACAGGTAGCTGTTCATCACCACACCGTGTTGCCATCTGTGCCTCCTTTCCAATGGTTGATTTATGGTCTTGTAAAACCCACCAGTGGACTAGGAGTTGCATGGAGCCTTCTATTTTCCCAGTGAGAGGAGAACACAAAACAGTCTCTGTCCCTGGGTTTTCCTTTCCTGCTGCCATATGTGTTTTGTAAACAGTGTATAAACATACCTTTAGCTCATCTGGACCACTGAAAAAACTTGTTAGTGTTAGATGAGATCCTTGAACTTGTCTTCTTCCTTGCTTGTGTCAAGCAAGTCCGTTGCTACCTGATCCATCAGAAATAAGCAGTACCCTTTATAAGTGCTTCATAGCTGTGGTGGGTTGTTTATGCTCACAGAAAATGAGACATGAAAAAAGAGGACAGAGAGGAAACCGTTTAGCTTCAGTTCTCTAGCTTCTGTCTTTCAAGTCCAGAGGTAGGATTTTGGGTCTGGGAGCTTGAGCATGAAAGGATTTCTGTCTCCAGTATGTGGAAAGGGGATTTATAAAATGCGGAAGGCAGAAACTTCGGGACATGAATGTTGAGCCAAGCTCTTTGGCCACTGGGTGCCACTCTTGTTCCACGACGAGTGAACTGCTGTGTCTTTTGCAAGGACCAAAAAGTTTACTGACTCCACTGAATGTTCTTATGTCGAGTCAGGCTGCCAGAATACGAATGCCATATATTCTGCCTAGCAGAAATAAAAAACAGAAGGTCAATGATAGACGCTTATAGTAGGCAAGAAAGCAAGATTCAGTAAGCAAAATCCAAGCAGTAAAACCTGGAAGTTCAGGTCTGCTGAATATTCCACATGTAGGGGTAGGTTGTTAATCACAGTTGTGAGCTCCTAAGAAGGCAATGTCAGAATTTGTATTTTCCTAAAGAAAGGGTGAAGAAATAGATTTAAGAATCTATTTTTAAAATAAAACATGTAATTAACAGATTTTAAGTCAGCTTTTTTGCATCTAATGCAGCTGGCAAAATAAAACATAGTGCCTCTGTTTTAGGACGCATAACCTATTTCTATCATTAGAGTGGTGTAACAACCACAGCATTCTGATCATGCATTTCTAAGGGGGCAAACAAGCACCACTGCTGTAGTACTGAGTATGGGAGAGTGAAGCTAACTGCAGTGATTGCTCTGTCCAGACTAAGAGAAGTGCTGAACAGAAAAAAAATCATCAGCAAGACATCCCTAATCAACGGTGTGAGGTTTTTTCAAGTGCATCCGTCTGAGGGTTTACCTGGCATGAATTGCTACAGTTCTGTTAAAGTTGTGGTGACAGCACTGATTTGTAAAAGGTGGGAAAACTCTTATAATTCTTTTATGTCTTGTTAGTTTTATTTGATTTTAAACCAAAAATACTCTAGCGTCTTATAAAATGAAACAGTGATCTGCTCGCTTTCAGATACATTCTCTGATGCTGTGATCTGAAAATGGAGGTGGATTGCAATGGATTTCTTTTTGGCTCTTCACTTGTGGAATTCATTTGAAAATAATTTTTGAAAACTCTTGGACTGCTAATGAATGTGTCTGTTTAGCCCTATGTATTAAATAGATACTATTCAATGTTGTATTCAAACCTTAGAATGGTTTTTTTTAATTGTAGTTACACCCAGAACCCCCCAGCAGAACTCTAGCTCATCAGAAATTGTACTAGCACAGCAGAAGATGTGACCTCTGTCAGGGAAACCTTGCCGTGTGAGTCCAAAAGAATAGGTGGAAGTGGATGCTAACAGATTAAGAGAATACAAAGGCAGAGTTAGCACTGGTCAGCATGACACACTGTTGTCTCAGCAAGGCAGCATTTTTTCCATAGAATCACAAAAGAAGAATCTGAAGGGTACAGTGACAGAACTCTGCTGATGTTTACAGGGAGGGCAGAGGGGAAGAAACATCAAGGTGCTTCTTTGAAATGTGGGCTGCTCTCATGAACCATGGCCTCTCAATAATAAGTAAGTTTCCAGGAAGCAGCCTCAGAAATATTTGTACAGAGGCAAGTGAATGTGAGAGTTTGTGGCATATGTTGCAATATAAAAGGTGAAGCAGTGGAGGATATAAAGAGAGGGGGGATCAGACTGAAGCAAGAGGTAGGGAGATACGTGATGAAGGATGGATATGACAAGTGGTGCAAGGAGGCATTTATTAAAGCCAGAGAGAAGGTTGTTTGACTTTGTAAGATATGAAGAGTTGAGAATTGGATGAGAATTTCAGCTCTATTCATGAAAAATTAACTTAGAGATGTGTAGACAGATCTGCAAAACAAATGTTGGGGATGAGGCCCAACTAGATGTCCAAGGTGATAATGATAATCTGATTATATGAGTAAATGGGAGCACAGTGATCAGAAAAAAGTATTTCCAGGAGAGAAAATTTTAAGGAGGTTTTTGTCCAGGCCATGCCATCCCAGGCCTCATTCTGGGCACAGAGGTACACATTGGAAGCTTTAGCTCTTGCTCCCTACTCTACTAAGAGTAAAGCAAATTGAAATTGGAAAGCACTTGTAAAAGCACTTGTATGCTTGATAGCAGAAAGAATTTGGAAAATATTTGAAGGAAAGGAGGAGTTTATTAGGGCTGAAGCTGTAAAATGAGGAGGATACGAAAGCTTGGATCTGGCTCTGATTTAGAAAGACAGCTGAGTATTGGAGAAGATCCAGCCAAGACTGAAGGTTTATTGCTCTAAGTACCTTGGAAACTTTGGTTCTGTGTCAAATAAAAGGCCTTAAACAGGAATTAAATCAGCAGGAGCCCAAGGCATGGTTTCACCTAGGTAAGTAGCTCACTGACTTGTAGTGTCACAGTAGTGAACCAAGACATCATAAGAAGAGTGGAAATAGGACATTGGGAGACTTTGGGGTGAAGATAAGTGGCTTATATTTGATACAAGAGAAATGGAGACTTCTTTTGATTAAATCCACCATAACTAGGCTGCAGAGGGTCTAAATACGTTTGTAGATATTACTAAAGCCAGCAGTCAATTATGTGACACTGCTGGAAAAGAAGTCCTTAGAGACTTGAGGAGGTCTCTGTGCAAGGACTCAGTTTGCAAGTTAGTGTATCAAGATAGACATCTGAATATCCATAGTATCAAAGCGCCTCATCTGCAAGTTCCATCTAGTCCTAGCAGCAGGATGTGGAACAGATAGAGCTGATACAGGGGCTAGGAAGGCATTGTAACTTCTAGTTTTCAGGAATAACAGAGCTTGCCAATATCCATTCATTAACTCCAGGCTGGTTTTTTTTCAATGTCTATTCTCCATGTCTCTTGCATTTTATGAGTCCAGGCATCAGAGTGGGTCAAATTTAGGTACTTAATTTTTTAGTACCCTTCTAGTAATCAGTACAAAATGCAGATACTACAAGTTAAAACATTTGGTACTTTTCAAATATCTTAAATAAACTGTATTCTGCAACTGTTTCTTTGTTGTCTTTGATAACCACCTCACAAAATGTTTTATTAGTGTTAGGCAGCGATTTCATTCAGTTAGAAAGGCACTCAGCTGATGTGGTTATAAGCACATCTGACAATATCTTACTGTTCACCAGCCATTTCCTCTTTGAGAGGAGGTACACAAGCTTCCTCTTTGAGATCTATAATAGGTTTTCTCTGAGGAGTCATGTAAGTCCTCTGCCAAGACCCATATTTGGGCTGCTGAAGTTAATTTGGAGAGCACAACCTTGATTTTAACACGTCTTCCTAGTTTTCCAAAACTGCAGTAGATTATCATGGCCTTGTTCCCCCACTAAACAAATGACATTTTCGGCTCCTACAGTGACCTTGGTATCTCAGATGAGGCATGAGAATTACTGACAATTGGGTGTTGTTTCTCATCACAAAGCAAAAATCTTATTTTTGGTAAACAGCTCAACACTGAATTACATCACCAGTGAGAATACTCTGTAGAATGTAGGTTATGGCCAAGGCTCCAACTCTGCTCAACTTCTCCATCAGATTGAGTATAAATCAGATCACATTTTTACTTTTGGTCCTTGTTTTTTTCTCTGCAGGTACAATAATCCCTGGTGCTACTTTATGTACAATAATGAAAAGGCAGAAACTTACATAAGTGGCCCTGAGACTTGTGAAATTGCAAACAGGAAATACAGCAATGTCTTAATAGTATCACAGAAACATTTAGGTTGGAAGGAATCTCCTGAGATAATCTAGGCCTTAGTTTCAGTTTGTGCTCATTTCCTCTCGTCCTGTCACTGGGAACCACTCGGTCTGGATCTCATTTTCTTCATTTTTTCTCATCAGGTACTAAAGACGCTGATAAGATCCCTCTGAGCCTTTTCTTCTCCAGGCTCTTTCTGCCTGTTCTCTCATGCTCCAGATCAATAATTATTTTAGTGGTCTTATGCTGGATTCAGTCTGGTAAGTCCGTATCTTTCTTAGTCTGGGTAGTGCAGCACTGGACACACCACTCCAGATGTGTCTCACCAATGCTGAGTAGAGGGGAAGGATCACCTCCCTCAAACCGCTCTTCGGAATGCTGCCCCAGATGCTATTGCAATTGAGCAATCTTGCTTTAATTGAATCAAGATCTGGTATTTGGAAGTTCTGATTACTTCATTCTGTGCTATTCTCAGAACATCTGCCTTTTACTGGGCATCCGGTAGGGATGGCATCTCCTTTGCTGGTCATCTGCAGAGGGAACTAAGCAATGTGGTCACTTCTCTTGGAATTCTGACTGCCCCAGAAACAGAGTCGATTTCCAAGCCAACATGAAGACACTTTTTCTTGGGTACACCCTGTCTTCCATTCTGGACGTGGCTTTCATTGTTTCAAACTGGTAGGAGGAAAGTATGTTTTCTTCTAGGCAGCTACACAAGTGCACGTATCTTGATTAATGATCCTTAACAGTCAGCTTTTAGGTGGACTTTCACAACTCCAAACCTAAGTAAGATCACAGCTGTTTGCCACCATCTCCTTATCTGACTTCAGTTTCAGTGGCTCTTTGGCCACGTGGTAGGATCCACAGTTGCATCTGATAAACTGCCTTGGGTCTGTTACTCAGCTTTGGGAGTTCTGACTTTGCTGTTATGTGTGTACTTCCACTGTAATTCTAGAAGCTCTCCATCAAACTTTGAGATACAGCTACTGGTAGTCAACATGAGGGATCCACAGACATTAGTTTTTGACTGCTCACAGTGAAAGTAATTAAGGACCTCTCCCTTCTGCTAAGGTGGTCACCTCTCCTACATCACTTTTGTTATCTACCATGATTGCCATTGTGTACGGACAGAGAAAACTAGATCTAGCTCAGAAGGAGGGGCAGCCTAAGAAGTTCAGGAGGAGTTAACAAACTAAAGAGCTCAAGACCTTAGGCTTTTGACTCCTTTGGTTTTCTTAAAGCCTGGGTCAAAATTCCTGTCAATTTTCTAAGTTGTATAATATTTCCAGAACTAAAGACACTGCCAGAAGCAAAACTTTTCTTTGTGTGACACCAGATAGAAAGCTATTTCAAAATCAATGATTCATCAGGGGAACATGTTTCTGAATGAGCTGTACAAACTCCTGAGTTGCAGTGCTGATGTTGTCCTGAATATGAGTCTGAAAAGAATGTTCCCTGTAGACATCTGCACTCACTTTTCTACAGTCAGAGATGGCTGCTCTATGCCCTGTGCCCTGCACCATGCCGGTCACACAAAGACAACCCATTCACATCTGGGACATTTATGGGCCTCAGAGATTGCTCTGAAACATCTGTAAAGGAGCTGCTGCTGTGTTGATATCCCTCTCTTTGTGTGACATATCTGAACAAGAATTATTGCCATAGCCTCCACCTATTGTACAGTCTCTGCAGCTCATGTTGCCCTACCACGCATTCTGCCACTGAGCAAGGCCTTTTTGTCGTCCATGTTTCCTCCACTATGGGACTGCTTTTCATTTCTTCTGACTATGACAGAGGAGTGCCAAAGCCGTGCTGGTTTGAATCTCTTAAGCTGGCTCAGTTTTAATGTCACAACTAATGCAAACACCAGGCAGAAGAAGACAATAATCGTGCTTCAAGGCAGCCTGAGAAAGCCTTTCAGCTACTCCTGCTAGAAGGAAGAACTATGCTTCAGTGAACAATGGTCTCTAGAAATGCTATGTCCCCTCTTCCACTTCCTCTGCCCCTCCCTTTCCCTTGACTTCTTCCTAGTTACAGTTTGCTGGTTCCCAACACAGCGAAAGCCCTCATGCCTTTGACGCAGCTTGGTATTGAAAATACTAATCTATATATGTCACATATTTATGTCACATGGATGCCTCTGCCTTGCATTGAAAGTCAATGTGATTTAGTCTCCTAACTCAATTCCTTTTGAAATGTTACCTTTGATAATCTCACGTATTTGATGAAAAATCCAGTTGTAAATATAATTTTGATGCAGTTGATAACCTAGACAGCTAAATGCTATGATTTTCAGCAGCTGTAGCATCATTTAGAGACATTAGCAGATGTGGTTTTATAGCCATATTTATCTGATCATCCTCTCCCAGCCTAAACACATATTGAAATCTTACTCTTGTCTATTTCAGAAAGCAAAGTATCCAAACAAGGGCCTCAAGGAATGCGAATGAAAGATAAGGGCTTGGGAAAGCACTGTCATGGACAATGTCCCAAGTTAAAGTTATTTTGCCAAACATGAAAATAACTGGCAAATACTATAGATTCATAGTAATCTCAAGAATGGCCTATGATTTTTCCTACTCCTAAGGTAAAGGGATCTGCTCAGACTAACCTTGGTTTTTATTTTAATATTTTCATATTTATATTCTTCCAGACATCTGCACAGAAAAATTATTCTGCTTAAAAAAATTGCATAATTCATGCTGTCAGCTCTGTCATTGGGCTTTGATACTTGGATATTCAAGGCCTTTACTGAAGCAGCTAGGTACGACTGA
Organism: Vireo altiloquus; assembly: GCA_013396875.1. Classification (NCBI taxonomy): domain Eukaryota; kingdom Metazoa; phylum Chordata; class Aves; order Passeriformes; family Vireonidae; genus Vireo; species Vireo altiloquus. The sequence continues at coordinate 36,517 of VZRF01015548.1, read as the reverse complement.
GCTGACAAAAGTACCTTTTCTAGAGCTTCTAGACAGAGATGTACAAGGAGTAACTCTGCGCAGATAATTAAAGGGTTTTTTTCAGAAAGCACTTTAGCAGTATAAAGTCATTCTGTATTTAAATATCTTAGGTAATCTCTGGGTTTAGAGAGACTTTAATTGTTCATCTTTTTCCTTCCCATAGCACAATTTAATCATGTGCTCCATCCTTTTAAAGTGACTGGGTGGAATTTTAAGTGGCAGCATACCAAAAAAGTAATTCAGCTGTGGAGCTGCTGTACTTCTGATGGTTTGGGTTCAACCCTACATGCGAGCATTAATTAGCTTCAGTTCATGAAGCAGTCTTTCAAAGACTGAATTTCTAGATTGATATTGTCTTTTAGAATAGTTTTCATTCCTCATTTTAACAGTATGCTCCAGTGCTTTTTGGTGTTGGCAGCTGGCAGAGTTGAACTTACACAGTAATGTATGAATTACATTTTTCCCCCTCAAATTTATTTTATTAACAGGGAATTTTAAAAATGCATAGATCCCTTTGCTCTGATGAGCTTTGGATCTTTGTACACTAGTTAACATCAATCGGAAGAAATAGGATAAAATCAGTGTAATAAAATGCTTTCTGTTCTATTCTTCCCATCACAACTGCAAACCTTCATAAATGTTTTCTGATTACTTCTGCAGAAGGTGAAATTTTCTAAATCTTTCCTGCCCTACCATTAATATAATTGAAAATACTAGTGAATAGAATGAGAAGGAATGAATTTACTCTTGTAAATAATATTGTTGCAGACACAGCTTTAATGTACCTTTAAGTTGGGGAATAACCAAATACATTATTCTGAGTGACTGTGGAGCCAATAAGTGAAGTGATAAAGAGTCACGATGAAGGCTTTGTGTATCTGCTTATGTTAGAAGTTATTTTAAGCTGTAAGTGGAGGATAGACGTAAGAAATAACCAGGTTCCCCTTTGAAATCTTAGAAAATTCTCTAAGTACAGGCAAGGTGACAGAAATCAGAAAGCAAACAAACGTGGTGTTGCCTCTAATGGTCTTAAAGGGGATGAGTGCATCCCAGGAAACTGAATGAAGCAGAACATTGCTTATTTACCTAGTTTTATTACTTTTATTGTATATTCTTTACAAGAATTCTTTAAAGAGGAGCTTTAATACTCAAAAATTTTCTGATCTGCCCTACGTGAAAATGAAATCTTGGCTTTCCTGACAGCACAATGCTGTGCTGGATCCTGTTATGGGAGTAAACAAGCATTTTCCCGTGTTCTTTGCTCAGAATAAGATCAGGCTTGAGCCCAGCATGAAAATCGATGTTCAGATATTTAATAAGATTTTTTAGTAAAATCCACAGATCTTGTTTCTTTTCTGATAAATATTATTTTTTCTTAGCTTTAAATCTCCTGTTTTATCACAGAAATCATTCATTGTCTGCCAGAGGATCTACTTTTCATGTGCATACTTTATATCATAGATAGAATTCTAGGAGTAAGCAAGTATGAGTCATACTGGTCCTGAGAATAAAAACACTTGCCTTTAAAACCATGCTGCCCAATAACAATAGAACAGAAAATAGTTCAAATCGGTTTTATGTTCAGTCAGAAAGCTCACAGATATTTTTAAGGGTCATGTCAAATATATGTAATACAGTTTACAGGAGAGGGAGATTGCTGTAACAGTTCGAGCTATAGTCTTTGTCCTGAAAGCCTGTTTAATCCTTGTCCTGACATTCTTTTGAGAGCTTGAGGCAAATCACTTAGCATTTCTGTGACTCAGTTCCTCATCTAAAACTGAAAGTAATGCATATTCCACCTGACAGTGACATTATGACAAAACATACATTCAAAGCATTTTGAACTCCCCTTAGAACTTTATTCGTGGCTATCTATATGTATAGCAATAAGACAATCAGCATGTAGCAAAGCATTGGCTATTTAATGATAAACAAGTCAGACAGTTTAGAATGAAATTTTTTTTCTTTGAAGTTCAGGGTTCAATATTTGCAATATATAATTCTGCACTGATATTGACTAACAGACAAATTCTACTGTCCTCATTTTGGCAAAAACTCTGATTAATTTTGTTGTCTGGGCTCCAGAGTTTTGATTCTGTAGAATGCTGAGCAGATACAGTTTCTTTTGGTTTTGCTAAAAGCTCTTTCAGTTCAGCACCTCCCAGCAGCAGACCATTTTTAAAGCATTTTCAGGCTCCTTTTTAATGCACAATGTTATAGAAGGATAATGGACTCGCTGAAATAGATGTAGAGTGGCCAGCATTTGTTGTTATGCTTGATGTTTCTTACTATAGACACACCTTTGTAATGCCAAACACATAATAAAATAGTTGATGTACATTCCTGTCAGAAAAATTGTACTTGGGTGTATTTGTATTACACAAAGTCCAGTTCAGTCAAATCTATCTGTTCTCCCCATGATTTGTATTTGAAGTAACTTCAGTGTTGACCACTATCACAGCATACATTTGTTTGTTTCATCCTCAAACCTTTGATATTAAATTCAAAGTTGTCCAACTGTGCCTCTTAACTATCTTCCTCTTGCCAGTGTGGTAAGGAATCTAAAAAAGAGTGATCTTAAATTGCTAACTCTGCATTGGTATGCATTCTGCATAGCCCTCTGAATTTTCTTAGCAGCACACAAACTCAGAAAATTACAGGGATATTTTACTAATATTAATGAGTAAATGGTGGGCATTCTTCAATCTAAACATTTTTATCTAAATGTAGTGTAATTGTATAGTAATGTATAATTAATGAGTGTGATATGTTGCAGGTTGATTATGTGCCTGCGACCTTTTGAATTTGAAGTTTGTCTTTCATTTTTTTAACCTTGATGAATTCCTAGAAACATGAGAACAAATACATTGTGCTTGTTACAGTAAGAGGGAATTGTGTGTGTGATATCTAAAGCAGATAAGTATCTGCAAATTTCCTGTGTGCATCCACGCTGCAACTACTGTGTGTTAACTTGGGCTTGTGCACGCATCCTTATCTTTGCTCACAAAGTCCCATTTAGTTCAGTTTTTTGACAGTAATGATTTCTGTGAAGGTTTTTGCAGCCTTAGACAGCAGGAGGAGGAAAAACGTTGCTTTTGTGCAAAGAACCCATCTCAAGGAAGGGCACGAGAGATTCAGTGTCTAAGGCAGTGGGACTGGGGAATGGCCAGCAATAGGCTGGAGACCAGGAATTCTGCTTGAGAAGACAGGCTCTTATCTGCCCTCTTTCCTCCTTATTTGCATATATCCACAGGATAAAATGTTCAGATCTGCATATTCATCGTTTGACCAAAATAAAAGAAGATAAAAGCTCTCCACAAGCCCACTTCTTTTTTTTTTTTTTTTTTTTTTTGCTTAATAAAAGCTATAAGACCACTAAAAACTAGGCACTTTATTAGAGTGTATAAGTGCAATCTTATCTGTGTACCTTAAGGCGAGCATGATTGTAAGTTATCTTTCATATTCAGAATTACTGTACCAGAGAAATGGTCTCTAGACAAGAATCAAGACAGTCTGGTAGTGTAATAGCTGAATAATAGAGATCAGCCTTCAGGATCCAGCCTTGAGCCTGACATCAGTCCTCTGTGCACGAGCTTCAAAGGAAACCATATTTAGTCCTCTAGGACAGTAAAAAGATTGTTTGAAGTTAGTAAAGCACATGTGTAAGTATTGGCAGGCTCAGGGCTTTTATCCTCAATGAATACAAATGTCTTACCATGTTAGAAGTCATTATTGTTTAGAAATAATAGATGCAAATATTTGAAGCAGATAGCCTTTGAAATATGCTGGTTTGAGTGGTTCGTTATACTATACAACTTTTGTTTCCTTCTGTGTATTCTGAAAGGATACTAATATATCTTTTAAAGAGCTTAAGCTTTTTTTGTCCTTTCGTGCCTTTGAAAGGAGAAAAATTGTGTTTCCATGTCAACTAACACATTCGTTCCCGTATATTAAGACCATTGTGTAATTGAGATTTTTTCCACTGCAAGATATGAGTTATTGAAGGACAAGTAGACTCCTGTTAAATGGACTTAACTGAGAGTTTTAAGATGCAAATCATCAGCCCACTCTCATTTGAACATATTCAGTAACATGTAAGTAGACATTCCTGGAAAATGTGGCTGCAGTTTTAATGAAATGGACACCCAATTTTATTCTGCAGAAGTACAGAATTTATGAGACAATTAAGTGATCACACAGGAGGAGTCAGAGTTGCTGCTGGAGAACAGAGAACCTGACTGAGGTGAGAAAGCCTTAGCTCAGCCAGGTTCCAGCAGCAGGAAGGTTCAGGCCAGCCAGTCCTTAATAGGGTGTCCTCCACCCTGTAAGTGGTCATCAGGATGACTTCACACCTGGTACATGATTGCCTGAGAAGTGTCAGGAGACACGATGAAGTATTGCACCTTCCAGCCCATCACCTGCTGTGCTGCTTTGACCCTCACAGGTTTGCATTCCTCATTACTTGATTAACTATGCATGGTTCATTTAAGCTTTTTGTATTTATAGAGCAAGCTGAGTGGAAGCACCGTTGCCTTTTTCTTTTCTCTGTTCCTGAAGAAATTCAGGTAATTTTCCATCAAGAAAAAAAAAAAATCATTGAAATTGTTGACCAGTTGAGGTTATAAATCTACCATGTCATTTAGTTTATTACTTTTCTGAAGGCAAGTAAGCTGCCTTTAAGGCAGTTCTTATAAAATCTCCTGCTAATCAGGAGTACTCAAACCTTTGAAAAGTTTGTCACTTTTTTTGCAGGCAACAGTATTTCTGCTACGCCATTTGATTATACCTAAAAGCAGGAAAGAAGCAGGAGAGTCCTTGTAGTGGTGTTGATATGGCACAGACATCCTATGATGGATTTTCTGCTAAGAGTGGCAGTTTCTCTTTAATATTTTAGAGTAAACTAAGGAACAAATTTACAAAAATGATTTCTACTACATAAAACTTAGAAGGGGAATAGGGGGGAAAGCCAGAACATATAAGCTCATGCATTTCAATTTACAATTCCTAGTGAATAAACTTAAATTATCATAACACAACTTCAATCATTATAATAGCACTCTTTTTATTGTAAGAGCCAAAGTAATTAATCTGTGTATTTATGATCCTTGTCTATGATTAGTTTTCTGTCACAGGATGTGGTGAGTCTGTGCTGTTATGACTATATTTTATTTAATAATATTTTCCTACACAGCGCTGAACACTTCCTGCTGAAGCAGCTGAATGGACAAATCCATGAAGATATCTTTCATTTTCCCTGACAGTGAATGATGTTTCCATATATAAACATAATAATAGAGTTGTTACATATGCACTCACATTATCATAGCTGCTGTGTGCTCAGTGTTATTCAAAACAAGGCAGGAAGCCAAATTTTCCTAGTTCCCATTTTGATTCAAATTGTATTTGTAATAAAGGGATTTTCATTCAACCTAAATGCAGTTTCATCCTCGTCCAACAAAGAGTAGCACTTTTTTTTTTTTTTTTTTTTTTTATTATTATTATTATTTTTTTTCCTTTATTCTAGGTCACTCAGTCTTGATGCAAGTGAAATTCTCCTCTGGTGGTGATAACAGCAGTGCTACTCAATGAACTATAACAAGGGCTCTAAATGCATCTCCTGTAGCATACCACAGTGATTTGCAAAAGTGGGAATAAATCAAAGCAGTGAAGAGATGCCATGTTGAGCCAGAAGCTAAATGTTACATCTTGTTGCATGAGGCTGGGGGGAGAACAGATCCTGTTTTTCTGGCAGCACAATATCTTTGTGCTTGTTACCTCCGATCCAACCCCATTAAGACAATCATTCAGAATCTGCAGGAAATTGTCACCTCTTTCTTTCATGCAATGGCAGCTGGTATTGGTGCCTACACACATTTCTCATTTCCTTCAAGATTTTCAACACACATAAAAAAAAGAAGCTTAATTTATATTAGAAAATGTGTCAGCTTACCCTGAGGCTCAGCATGGGCACCAGGGGAAAAAATAAAAGATAAATGCCTCTAGGTGAACTGGCAGAGGCTCTAATTCTCTACTCACTTTACTGCTACACAGTATGCTCTGCATTAATCATTTCACATAGGCAGGCATTTAAAAAAAACCTTCAACTATTTTAAAACAAAGATACATTGCCCTAAACTTAATAATAATACAACTGTATATTGTGGAACAATTTTAGTTCACACGTACCATATCCCCTAGTAGAAGATGTATAAAATAATATTGGAGTCTTCTCTGTCATAATTTTTATTGTTCTGTTTCTTTTGTCTATACAGTTACGTCTCCTCTAGTGGGCATTTTTTGTCTGTGGGTAAGTATACATATATAATGTTGTCATTTGCTGTCATTCAAGTGCTGACATACACTGGATGTTTCCTATATCCCATTTTTATCGTGTGGCTGGAAAAATGCATTATGTGGTCCTAGTGAACTGTTACACCTCAGTCCAACTCAAATACAGGGTGATTTTAACTTTCTGTGCTGGGATAGGAGGAGAAGTTTTTTCTCCCTTTTGTAGCTTATGGGAATGTTGCGTGATGGGGAGGCAGTGGATGAGCAACAATCAAATCAGGAAGTGGTGGACTGGAGCAACAAATAAATTGTGCAGGATGATGTGAACAGGAGAGATGTAACAACCAAAAAAACAGGGCTGAAGGGGGCCTATTCAAGGGTGTCCATACAAACTAGCAAGTACTTACGGAAAAGCAGGATGGGGAAAGCTCCAGCACCTCTTTTGGAAAACTCACATGACTGGATGCCTTTCTGAAGTGCATGTACACTAATACACATGGCATGGAGAGGACATAGGAGGAAATCTATGCTTAGAAGTTTCCCATGCAGAGTGGTCCTAGAGAGAAGAGGGGTCCAGGGGAACTGGAGGATTTTCAAGAATCCTTTCACCAGGTTCAAAAATGATCCCTCTTGCTGTGGACTAAGCCAGTCAGAGGTGGTAGGAGGCCTTTATGGTTGAACAAATCCATCCTGACAGAACTGAAGCACAAAAGGAGGTATACAGGAGGTGGAAGAAAGGACAGGTGATGCAGGGAGTATAGAGACAATGAGTGTGCAGGGATGGGGTCAGGAAAGCCAAAGCTCATTGAGAGTTAAATGTGGTGAGAGAAGTGAAGGATAAAAAGAGCTGCTATGCATCCATCAGTAGCAAAAAGAAAGCTATGGAAATGTTGCTTTGCTGCTGAATAGGGTGGGGAACCTGGCACCCATGGCCATGGAGAAAGGTAGAGGTACTCAATTCCTGTTTTCCCTCACTGACATTCAGAGACCCCTGGCTTCTGAGGCAAGTGGGAAGATCTGAAACAGCTCATACTTGCCCTCAGTGAAGGAAGATCAGGTTAGGGATATTTTAAACAAGTCTATGGAAACTGATGGGATGCATCCACAAGTGCTGAGGGAACTTGAGGGATTCTCTATTATTGAATAGTCATGGTGATGGAAGATTCCTGAGAAATGGAAGAATGCTAATGTTGCTCCTCTCTTCACAGAATCAGCTCTGAGCAAGAGGTTTGGAGTAAAAGCCAGAGGTGCCTTCCCACCTCAATCATCCTGTCATGAAACTTTTTCCTGCAGTTTCAGTTGCACGTCTCAGGAGATCCATTTGCTGAGTGCAAAAATCTCTGGACTTTCCTTAGTGTATTAAACCTAAGTACATATTAGTCCATGGCATACACAGACACCATTTCCACGGAAATGACAGGTCTAAATGGTGCATGGTGTGGTAGGGCAAAACAAATTTGTTACTTTGGAATTTGACAGGGTATATAGAAATAGCATTGCTATGGCACAAATGTAATGTGGATATGGATGTGTGTGCAGTATGAGTGTGAAATAAGAACACCAGGAAGGCAAATGGTTTCAATGGGCATGATTTAAACAGCAGGAATGTATTGCCTGCAATCATACACAACAGCAAAGTACAGCTCTAAATATCCATTTTACTCATGCCTTTTTCTTCAAAGGTTATGGTTTGTGGGTTTTTTCACACAGTGTAGAGGGATTCACAGCATCATTAAGTAAGCAATGAAAAGGCTAAGGAAGGGGTCCAATTCTTTAGTTGGCATAGGTTGGCATGTTTCTACACCTCTTTCAATTTGAAAAATGCTGCAGAATGAGTAGAGGATGGGAGGAGGTGAGGAAAAAAATACACAATTTGGTAATATCTATATACAGCTAAGAAGTACAGCCTAGAAACTTTCTTTGTTATAGTGAAACTGAACTCCTCTTGGATCAACTGACGAATATGAATTGCATGTCTTTTGCAGGATCTTAGAGAGAGCCTTGGGTCCACAGAAGAATACACCAATACTGTTGCTGTAATCACAATAACAACAAAAAATATGAGAGTAGTAGGGTAAATGGATTTAACTGTACCTTTTGGCTGCCTCCAGCTTTGCATCTTTTCAAATGGCTTTTTGAGAAATACATTTTTAAAATCTTGTGTTACTGTATACTTTGTGTTACGTACTGTATAATTTGTCTTGCTGTATTAGAGTACAATAATTTTAATACTTTCATGTTTATTGTGTCTTATTACATTATTTATTAGGATTGCTATATTAAAGGTCAAAAACTATTTTAAATAGTAGCTCTTTGGTTTTGATCTTCATATCTTTCTCAATCAGAGAGGCAAACATACTGCTTACACTGAAAATTTTAAGTGCTTTTTCTCCAGCTGAGTTAATTCTTTTCCGAAAAAATATACAAAATGCTCAGTTAGTTCTGAGTTTTCTTCCCCCCTTCATGTTTAACACTTTTCTGCCAGACAATTTTAAAATGGCTGATTTAATATTTGTAAATAGGTACTTCTTATAAAATAAGAACATGACAAATGTAATAAAAAAATTGTTTTCATATGTGCACAAGCATTACAGGGAGCTGGTAACCTGGTTGCCTGCTAGAAACTGCCTAAAGGGTTTGCCTCCAAGTACACTACACATATTGTTTTAAAACACATATGCAGACACAGACTTGCACATGCTGTGCTGCTGGGGAAAGCTCAATTTTCATAAACGCAGAGGAAGTGACAAGTGATTGTATGAGTTTAAAAAAGTTTTCTCCTGTAAAGAAGGGGCTGTGGATATGATTTTGGTGCCCAAGCCGTATCCCCCAGAAGTCGTGCCCATATTGCTGTGGAGCTCAGTTGCACCAGGTTTAAGCTGGAGGGGCATATTCCTGCTAATCTGCTAAAAGACACTGTTGCAGCCAAGGGGAAGTCTGTCAACCTAGGCTGACCCAAAATTTAGTCAGTTCCTAAAAGCTGATGGTTTCATCAAACAGTAGAAATACTTCAGTTTGACTCTTGAATCTTCTATAACTCAGAGCAAGGAAAAATAGGATATTCTTTTCTCATAAGGAATCCTTACTTCATGGAAGATTTTCTTTAAAAGGTTTGGCATTGACCATAAATATGGGCATCTAGGTTCAGGAAAGAAATGGAGATTCTTCTGTCGGTTTAGGACTGGCTTTCTATGGAACTGCCTCAAGATCCAGTAGAGAAAGCTAATGCCCATCTCTCATTTAAGCAGCAGAAAAACATTTTTATCTCATCTGTAGTTAAAAAAAGTAACTAGCAAAAGTAATGTTTCAACTATAACTTTAAAAATCTCTGTTTATGTAGTAGAATCCCTATGAAAGGTCTTTGAAAAGTCATATTTTCTATTTCTTGGCCTTTTTATGCTTTTAATCTTTCATATTTCCTGATTGTATTTATTTTGACCTCCATCAAGTGAATTCTCTATTACTGTTATTTTTGCAATTTTATGGTATTCTTGTAGCTTACTGTATTCTCTTTGATCTCTTCCCTTTCAGCTTTTTCTTGGGTCTTTTTCATCTTAAAAAAGTTTTCTCCTTTTTCTTTTCATAGCTCTGTCTCCCAAGTGCAAGCCTTTATTTTGCATTAACAGGTAAATGTTTGGAAATCACAAAGTCACAAAGATTCTGGAATTTTCTACTTCTGAACACAAAATATTTCAAATTCTTGCTTCAAAGGCTTTCAGGAACAAAGAAGCTTTTCTCAGACCACTAGCAAATCCACCAAGTTCAAATGAACTGTCTTTGCCAGCAGAGATGAACTAATAACAGAACAGCATAGTCTTGCAAGAGCAGCCAAATATGTTAGGGGAACAAACATATCCTTGACATCATAAGAAAAAAAATCACAGTTTATCTCTTTAATAACCATCTTCAAGGGAAATTAATGCTACTTTGTCCTTTGTGCAGAACAGTAATTGGATTGTGTGTTTCAATTATATCTGGACAAAGGCCAGGATATTGAAATACTTCTAAATATTAGATTTTCTTGTCCAAAAATTAGATTTTATTGGCATTCTCTTTCCGAGATTTCTTCATTAAAAGCTTCATTAAGCATAAATCTTCTTTCCATACAGCAAAAAAGAAGAAATTATTTTAAAAGGGTCATTTAGAAAGGTTTGCTCTCCCCTCCTCCCACTGTTTATGCTGAGGGAAGAGTTACCTAACAAGGTTAGAAACCAGCCTGCCTTACCTAGGATGGTTTTCAGCTAGTTGCTTGAACTCATTGTCCCAGTTTGGCCTTCCATAACAGGTTTTCTGTCTCAAACCAGTAATTACATCCATCTTGTCATCACAATGTAGGGCTATGTGAGTAGCCTAAAGGCAAATTTACAAGATAATAATTTCAGAATTAACAACATATATTCCAAGTAAGAGGCAAAAGCAATAATGCTGCTTTGCTGGGAAAGATGGAATGAGAGAAAGGAAACTGTGCAATTATTAAATGAGAGGAGGGGAGAGGGAGAGAGAGGGAGAGGGAGAGGAGAGTTCACAATATTACTAGAATTCTAAAAAGCACTTCCAAAAGTACCTGAGACCCAAGTCCGGAGCATTCCGGTGCTGATGGAAAAGACAGTGGATATACCAGCTCAGCAGGGATAAAAACAGGGGTCCAGCAGAGAACCACAAGGATGATGAGGGGTATGGAGTATCTCTCTTATGAGGAAAGACTGTGGGAGCTGGGCCTGTTTAGTCTAGGGAAGAGAAGACTGAGGGGGGATCTCATTAATGCATATAAATATCTCAAAGACAGCTGTCAGGAGGATGGTGCCAGACTATTTTTAGTGGTGTCCAGTGGCAGGATGAGGAGCAATGGCCATAAACTAAAACTCAACAGGTTTCATCTCAACATGAGAAAGAACTTCTTTACACTGAGGGTGGCAGATCACTAGAAGAGGCTGCCCAGGGAGGTTGTGGAGTCTCTAGAGAAGTTCAAAACCCTCCTGGACAATTCCCTGTGTAACCTGCTTTAGGTGACCCTGCCTTGGCAGGGGGGTTGGACTGGAGGAGCTCCAGAGGTCTCTTCCATCCCCTAACTATTCTGTGATTCTGTGTAAATCCCTTAATGTTTTGACTTTTCTTAGGTGGAGGCAGGTGCAGGAAGTGGATCACCTCAAGTGAAGCAATGAACTAAGTGAGCTGCACAGCTCCCAGGTGACAGGAAAAGAAATCCTGATTTTCATGGGCGTTTACTGCCCCTCATCTCCTATATTACACCCATTACCATGCCAAGTGCTTCCCAGGTGCATTTAAAACCAAAACCCACTGTCTCTTCTAATTGTACTGCCATTGTGTAGGAGTAATATGCTTGTTTCCACTACAGACTATCATCATTGCTGTCAATACCAAGAAATTACCAGAGGAAAGTAAGTTTAAAAATGAGCTTTGCATTTAGTCCAGGCCCTATCATGAACTAAGCATCAGTATAATCTTTTGCAGAAGTTGTTGCTGAAATTTAGATCCTTTTCCTGGGAATACTGTATATTTCTTTTTCTAATGGGTCTTCTGTGTTCCTTACCAACACAATTATTCTCATCAAGCAAAGTTGTCACAAGAGGTCATGTTTCTAAAATATTCTTGTTAGTTTGAGCCACTGTCATGAAGGACTTGGAATAGTCTAACAAAGAACTTAGAGTGGGAGGTAGAAAACAGCAGAATTTTTGAACTGTTTGCAGCAAGATTGTCCCATTGAGAAGATGGGCTGTTCTCATTAAGTGGAAGTTTCCCAGAATTTTTGGTATTAGCCTTTGCAATAGCTCACAGTGTTAAAATTGCCTAGGAGACTCAGGGTTATTGCAGGAAGCAACAGGCTGAGACACAAGTGCTCCACAGAGGCAGACCATGTGCCTTATCTGCTTGACCATCTGTTGCCAACATGGAGTCTGCAAAGAGCTCCAAGCCTTGAACAAATGTGTCTGAGGAGGAGATGCATGTCAGTAAAGGAGGTTGTACTAGAAGGTGAAAAATGCCCATCCTCCTTGGGTTCAGCTTTGCTTGACTACTGGTCAGCTATATGGTGAGACAGGGAGAGAATGTTGTTTTATTTTTTGGTAGGGGACAAGTGAAATATCATTCAAGTATCACTGGTGCTGAAGCTCAAATTTTGACGAGTGATGAACAGGAATTTACTAAAACTAAGTACTGTAAGATGAGGGAGCTTTGTGAGTATCTGAAGATGAGGCTGTTACTGAGCTCAGTGCCCAGGTCAGAGTAGAAGAAAAACCCACTGAAGACCATTCCTCTGACAGGAATGGAGATAGGAAGAAGAAGGCCCTTCAGAAAAGTGCAGGGCACACGAGTGAAGAAAGACAGACGCCCCAGCAAGAATTGTTGTCACCCTACCTGATTTCTGGCCTGATGTTTGCCCAGGAGAGAAGTGAGGTGATAGTTGAAAGGTGAGGGCAACTTTGTGTTTTGTAAGGTTCCCCAACAGCTTCTTTAACAGCAGGTTTTGTGTAATACCCTGTGATATTGCTAATAAAGAGCTGTAGTTTCTGTGACTACCATATACTTCACAATGGGAGTAGATTTTTTTGAATACAGCTTTATACACTTAGCTTATTACTTGACAGAAACTCTAAGGAAAGCAGAAAGAAACAATGGGGTTTTTTGTATCAGCAGAGGCAAAAAAGGAAAAGCTCTATGAAATCTGTATTTTTTTCATCTCTACTAGACAGTCCTTCATTCAACAGAGACAGCAGGAAAGAAAACAGTAGAGCACAGACTTTCCTGTGAGTTTTTCTGTCAGGTGCCTAACTTACCACTGCATGATCTGAGTGATCCATTAAAAAGGAAAAGAGAGACAGAGAGAGAGAAAACCAACACATTTGTGTTTAGATAAAGACTAAAGAAGTTGAATAATATTGACTCAGTCTCAGAATTAAGTGCCTGAGGTGGTATGATCCAATGAAATTATGACATGGCAAATTTAAAGTCAATCAGAGAAAATGTCTTTTCAAACAACATGAATTAGACCATGAAGTTGGTTGCAAAATGTTCCAAGTGCAGCATCTTTCAAAAATGCACTGAATATATACATATATGGATGTGAACAACAGAAGTTATAGTAAATAATAAGAGTACATGAAACCAACACTTTTTAGACAGCCCTCCACGTTTCAGTACAAAAATGCCAGAATCTAATGAAAGACTGTTCCTAAGACAAAATGTCCCTTGATGAGCTCCTGAAAGCTCTATGCACTTTTCTGTGAGACACCTGGTAACCATCTTTGCCCAAGGCAAGATGTAGGAATGTAAGAATCACTGGCTTTATTTCTCCATTCCTGTTTTCCTAAATGTGAGATGCAAACAGACGTCTTAGTGTCTTCATATTTACAGTTCTTTGTCTCTCTGCTTCATCCATCATTTATTCAGCTGTTCCTGTTCCATATGTTACCATACTGGAAAAGCAAGGTACATTAACTCAGACTTGTAACAGTTTCATTATTACCTGACTTTCATCCCAGCTAGTAAGAAAAATATGATAGCTTAGAAAATCATTTTTCCATTTTTCAGCCATTTTTGTTTCCAAATGGAACAGAAGATCAGCAAACCACTCAAATGCTGATGGGTCTCGACAAATCCAGTAAAAATAAACCTGTCAAATAAAGTAAAGAGATTTAACAAGAAGCAAACTTTCAATAAAACTTCCAAATTACTGGCTCAACTCATTAACCATATAGTGTGTGACTCTTCTCCACTCTAAATTTATTGTAAACACAATTACACATAATTTTGATGATTTAAAAATTTGATTTTCATCCTAAACAATGAGTTAATATACTAATGTTCTAGTGAAAATAGGCAATGGACAAGCTTCCCATATACCCCTGCCAGTGCATCTCAGCTTTGACTTGTAATACCTAGCTCTTCATTTCTTGCAAATAACTTGATGATTATATGAAATTTTGGATTTATTTAGTTTCAGTTTAATTCAGCATTGACACAAGGAATTACTTGTTTCTCAAGACATTATGCCATAGGTTAACTATTGATGTTGCCAAAAGACAGTTATGTTCTCCAAGTTGTATACCCCATATAAAACAGGGGAGAGAATGTCCCTATTCCCTTTTTAAAAAAACATATTTAATGTTTAAATTGGAGCATCTAGTTTCTAGAGAAACCTGAATCTATAATTCTTCTCTAGTTCCTAGACAAACCTGAAACTAATTTTACAATTGCCAAAGGAGTAAAATGGACTGCTATACCATGATCGGTTTTCTATTGTTTGAAACCCTCCTCTCTATCAAAAACTGACACTGTTTCTCTCATCCAGATTTCACTAGTTTCACTTTTCATCTTTGTTTGTTTGTTGTCTATTGGGTTGGAGAGCCTGTTATCAAAGTTTTTTTCTGCAGGTAGAAATTAGAGGCTGGGATCAAGTCATCCTGTAATTGTGTCTATGGCAAACCAGACATTCCTGTGATCTGTCACTGAGAGGCATCCTTTAATCATTCCCATGGTTTATATTTCCTACTCTACTGCAGTAAATCAAAAATATAGCAGAGTTTTGGTTTTTTTTAAAGAAAGAAGCTAATTTATTAATATCTTGGCACAAGGTAATGCTTGCATAGGAAAAAATCTTTCAAACAAGATAGTTAGTCATTGTCCATATGATGATAAGTTTCTATTTCAAGAGTCCTTCCTTTGGCATCTTCAGCTGGAACAGTGGGAGTCCACAAGAACCTTTTTCTGCACAGGTTTTATAGCCAGCTGGCCAAGGATCATTGTGACCACTGCTGCATGTGCATTATCTGTTGTGATCTGTTGTCTTACTTGCATATAAAGCATCTTCTAACTAATTAGCTATTTCTAGAAGGCTGTCCTATAGCACCACTTCTGCAGGAATGGTTTCTGATGACCATTTGCAAATGTCTTCTCTGTGTACAAGTTAATAAATTTTGCAACAGGAACTGCCTCAGGACTGCTGAAATTCCCTTGTCAGGGTCGTATCAATGCACTGGGACTCAGGCCCTCCTAGGCCCATCAGAAATTACCTGAGGGAGTCTTCAGCACAGTCATGATTTCCCAATTGGAAATCTCATCTAGCAGTGCTGTGCTGTGTAGAAGACTGGGACCAGTCTGCCTCCTGGTTTCAGCTCAGTGCCTTGTATGAAGCCAGTCCAGATGTAGAGATAACTCCACTGTAAGTTCCTGTACTACCCAGAGAATGAATGTCTGAAAGTCCCAGGCTGTCTGCCTAGGCACTACCCTGATGGCAGTCTGAAGCACAATTACAAGACAAATCTGATTGCAATTTTTATTACTTGAATTCTGTAGCTCTTGCCACACACTCCACCATTATTTTTGACCAGTTGGTGCCAAACCTCGAATGGGCCTCTGCAGGCTGTGCATTTTCATAATTTATCCAAAGAAGTAATTCACAAACATGGAGGAAGTCTAAAAATACACAATTTCAGATGTAAAAGGAATGGCATGAAAGCCAATGTACAAGCTTATAAAAACTGGATGATTGGAACTTATTTTATTGTGACTGTGATTTTTATTTTGTTGCAAAATCCCTTAGCTTCCACCAACCCATCTCCTTTTCTGCTCACCAGCCCCTCTGTCTTTTATTATGCTGCAATCTTAAAGGTGGTCTTGAAGGTACATCTCTGAGGCAATCAGTGTGATAACTTCAATATTTTGGAAAATGTAGCCCTTTTCCACACGATCAATGAGGTAAAAATGTGTATTGGACACTTCTGAAGTGAAAAACCAGAGAAATAAACGAGAAAGCTATGAAGAGATTTCCCGGAGATTTGATATACTAGGTTGTCAGACTTCTGGTAAGGTGGTGGGAGAAAAATGTGGTATTACCATGCTTCAGTGGAGATTTGGTGAAAGACACTAACAGTAATTTGAGATGCTTCCTAGATCTGAGTGTACTGTAAGGGACCATCTGTGGTTTATGTAAGAAATATAAATGATGTATGATCCCAGAAAGAGAGATAAGGCATTCAGGGTTAAGTAGGGTAATTTTACAGCCCAGGAGTTAGACTGTCTGTAGAACTTTAGTACTAACCATCTTGGCTGTTTGCTTTTTCCCCTTCTGTTTCAATATTTTGCCTTAAATACAACCTCATTGCTTTATGGAGGGGGGTTGCTGCTGATTTACACTGACATAGGTTATGAGGAAAAAGCAAGCCCACTGACTTTATAGAATTTCATATTTGTGGCCAACAAGAGCATTATTTTAAATTACCAAAACTAGGTAAGATTTATAACCTTAACCTTTATGCAGCTTTTTTTTTGTCTCTGAGTCCTAAAGTCCCCACTTGTTCTATATCCTCAGCACCTCGAAAATCAGCCCACTGAGTGCTGTCAGTCTGTATCACACCATAACTGCTGATTTCTAGTGAGAAATTTCTTCCCCCAGACTCTACTTGATCATCTTATTTCTCAAGTTTTTTCAGCAGTTCATTTTATGGAAATGTATATTTAGTACATGTGTGTGGAGAGGAGATACATTATTTCTAAACGAATAAAGAATTGTTCATGGGATAGCAACTGGGAGCATGTGGGCAGGACTGGGAGATAACCACATTTAGGGAAGGAGGAAGAAAAAACTAGCCAATGAGTTGAGACAATGTGGTCTTCAGCTTGGGGAACTGGTTTCCAGGGCATAAGACTATGGATCTTGAAGGAATGCCTTTAGCTGTTTGCGGGCCTGGCTGTCACAGTAACAGCCAGTCCAGCTGGCTGCATCAAGCCACCTCTGGCACAGTCCTTTCGGGAAGGGATGCAGCTTTCTGAAGCTGCAGAAATTCCTTAAGCTCATCCCACGGCATCCATTGAATTGCCTCTTATTTTCAAGTTAGAGGTGGCAAGCATTTAGTCATGAAGAAAGACTGTCATTATAAGAAGTATTTTTGGCTGTGATTATAATCTTAGAAAGAAAAGAGATAGTGAAGAAGGATGGCCTATGGGTAAAAGGAATTAGTTTCCCTTAGATCAAAGAGGACTTCTAGTCTAATATGTTAAAATAAATGGTGTTTACAAAGAAGTCTTCCTTTCTTTACACTGACTGCCCATAGCATAGCACAACATAGTAAATGTATAATTAAAATACAATAAATGCACCAAAAAATTAATCCTTATTAAAACAGTAGAATAAAGTAGCACCAGTACATTTCTATAATTAAAAATTATTCTGAATCCTTTTTTTTCCTTGTAAGCCTCATACTGTTAACTGACTGCAATTATTTAGGACCCTAAAAAATCTGGTTTAGATTTATGTTTCATTAGTCTCCACCCACCCTGCCATCAGTTGCATTCATCAGCTTGATGGCTTGCCCAAGTAAACTGTCTTAAATTTTCCAAGTGCTCTTTTTGTAAATTGAGTTAGATGCAGTATTGCTATTAATCAGATCTGTGATGCAGGGGTTTGAGTAGTTGCTCATTTCTGTGATGCTCTTCTCCCTTGCAATTCATGGATACTTATCCTTCAGTTTCCCACATCCTGAATTTTGAACAGCGAACAAAAGCAAGAGCTGTGTTACCTCTTTCCTGTAAGGTGAAAGAACATTCTTGGTAAATCAGCTTCCATCATGAGGAAAGTCATTAATAATTATTTGTTGACAAGCATCTGTCTGTTTCTCCCTGCTCCCTGAAGGCAGAGTTGCAGCTGCAGCTCCAGGCAAAGCCACATTTCCACTAAAGGGGTGTCCAAGGAGGACACCTCTTATCCCTGACTCTTGCTGCCCCGACTTAGGCATGAATATCCCTGCAGAAACCTCTTACACCTTCAGCTGGGCACCTCCCTGCAAGCATCCCGTCCTTCCTGCTCTTGAGTATACTACATTACCTGTGGGCTGTAGCATACAAAAAAAAATCAGAGATCTTCCCCAGTGTAATTAATTCAGGGAGCCACTCCAGGTAAGGCACAGCAGTGCCTGCACCCTGAGGCATGTGGGAGGTGGGGGTTTGGCAGCCTACAGGAGGCACTGACTTTGAGCTAGGGTGGCAGCAAATGGCCGTTCCTATAAATGCATGACAAGGTTCAAATTCGTATTCCTAAATATGAATCAAAAAGCTTTAACTGTTCTCAGCTAAGATCAGAAAGATGGTTATGTTTGACAGAAGAAAGAGTCCAGAAAGAAGAGTCCAGATATTTAGGTCTTCAAGACAAGACTTTTGTGCAGAAGGCTGTGGACTAGGGCAGAGATTTACCTCAGGCAGGGAAGTTGGTCTCAAAGCAAATGGCAGAGGCTGATTTTGTTTTCCTTTCTGTATGTAGCTGAACTTACTGCCACAACATTTCATGGAAGAAAAAGCTACAAAGGGATATTGAAGACAGAGGTACAGCTCTTGCATCAAGGTGTTACTGAGCTACGAGTCATTCAATGGTGAGAAGTGTCCCCTAAAAACCAATCACCATGTGATTTTTCTGGTCTGTATACTTTTATTTAGGTGTTCATGAAGAGCCACTGTTGGAGACAGGATACTGGGCTAGATGGATATACTCAGTAGGACCTTTCTTATGTCTTGTAGGGAAGAGAAAGTGAATGTTTGCTAACACTAGAATCTGATGGATCAGTACAATTTTATCAATTTCAGTAGCAATTGATCTGAAAAATGAGACCACTAATGTGAAGGAAAAAAAAAATCATATTATGCATAACTAAAGCCAGCAGAAACTTTTCAGCCGTGACTATTAGTATGTGCAAAAAAATGATGGGGAAATAAGGGCTCTAAGGCTATTTAATTGTGAAGAATCAATTAGATAAATGTGTAGTCCTTTTGATTTGTTGGGTTTTTTAAATTATACAGCTGCAGACATTATGGAAACTATGAGTATTTATATCTCAGCCATATGTGGGCAACACTAAGAAATATTAGTTCAATAAGCATAATGATAGCTGTACTCAAATCAAAACAAAGTTGTTAAAAAAAAGAAAAACCTCTTATTTATTTCCTTAATAGACATTTCTGTGGTACTCATCATGAGTAGAAAGGCAGAAAGAGAGTGCTGAATACTTTGAGGAAGATTAAATTATTTGTAATTATACCACAAGTGGAAGCTTTTAACCAATGGAAAAAAAATGTGGAGCTACCCCGAGATTAATCGCTCTCACTGAGGTGACTGCGAAATTTTTTTAAGTAATGCTGTGAACTTCCCCATGATCTTTCATCCACACTTCCAAAATATTTTACAAGCACTGATGAAATTTATCCTCATAACACCTGTGAAAAATAAACATCTCTATTCCCACTGCACCAATAAGGAAGCCAAGATATAGGGAAAAAGACAAGTAGAAATCCTGATAATTTTGTATTTCACCAGAATTCAGAAAAAATGAACTCTCTAGCAGAAAACCATGCCAGAATGCCTGATGCATTTATCTTTGCAGGCACACTTACCTGAGATTCTCCTGAAGCTATGAATGAACACCCTCAGGTATACTGTTGATGCATAGTTAAATTCTGTTCTTTTCCCCTTAAGATAGCAGCAATGACAATAATAACAACACTTTCACTTGTATACATGTAGAATATACATAAAGTACATATATAAAGTTTATATGCATATGCATAGCTCTCCTTCCAGTGAAAAAGATCATCCTGGTACAGTCTTAGTGTTTGCATATAGCACGTATTTCCATTTTTATTTCCCTCCCTCCTCAGTGCTTTTTCTGCCTCAAAGATCCCCCCTGGCAATTTGAACCTGTCCTCAACTCCTCAGTTACTAAAATCCCAGATGCTTTTTCAGTGGCAGCTTGTCATTAAGATGCCAGTTTTAACACTCTTTCATTTAAAAAGATCAGCCCCTTGGTCCTGCAATCAGCTTCATATGTATTGACCCTTTCAGAGATCTGTCCACTCCAATGCAATTTCAACGTTTGTCCTTAAATACGAAATGCTGAACACTTCCTGATTCAGCTTTTATACTGGAAAATGGGCTAAAAGAAGCTGTAAGGTCCACAAGCTCCCACTTGGCATGATGGATATGGAAGAGAATGTTTAATGCTGATGTTTTTCTATGTTACCTTCTTGCCCTCACCCCACTTCACTTATTATCTCTTCTTCACCCATCCTCCCCCAAGTGCTGCCTCACATGCCATTAGCGAAAGGTGTATAACAGGTTAGAAAATCAAGAGTATGTTAATTTAATTGGTGCCATCTTTGCCTTATAGACTCGAATATATTTTTTCAACAAAATAATTAAAGTGGTTTGAGGGAGTAATATGCCTCTTGATATATGCATCTCATCTGCAGCTTAAATGCCTTTTTTATTCCTTCTATGCTGGTTAATATCCTGACTTTGCAATGTGAGAAAAGCAGAAAATGGTTGCTGAAGGCCGTGTTCTGGACCAGGACACGCTGCTGAAGGACCCTCATGAAACTTGAAGCTGGGCAAAGAACAAGTGCTGGTCTTCAGTTCTGATTGAGATGACATTGTAGAATTTCTTTTTGGTGATAAAGAGGATAGGTTTCTCTTGTAGCTCTATGATTATCTGTCTAGCTATGAAAAACAGTCCACAATTATCTCCAGTTGCTATTGAAAATCTGATTCTTCAACTTTTTCTAAAAACACTGCAGCTAGGGTTACCTTCTTTCCCAAGGAATCCCAGTGAATTCAGGAGACTTCACACCACAACAGTTCCTAAGGCAACTGGAAAGGGAGTGACTGCTTCTCCTTTTAACTTGAGTTAAAGCACTCAAGTGAGCCTCTACCTCTGAATTTCCACTCTCCCCTGGCTAAGCAGGCTCACTTGGGGAACTTTTTAATGAAGCAATGAACCTTCCCACCTACCTTCTGTAATGCCAGTACTGTGTTAGGGTTGCAGCATTTGTACCAAATGGATTTTAAAACAGAGGCAAATGGCGTGACTCCGATTCCTGCTGCAATGCACACACTGACTCGGTAGTGGAAGACGTCTGTGGTTGCAGATCCATACGGTCCATCCACAGCCAGCCTACAGCAACAAGAGCCAAGAGTCAACAACGCACAAAGTGGCAGAAAGGTTAACATTTGTTGGGATATATGTTTTCAAAACTGAATTTCTGTTAAAATGAAAAAGACATGTCTAAGATGGCACATAAATTGCCATTTAATACATTTAATTTTCTGTGGGTGCCATTTAATAGCAAAGCAACTGTCTTTTCTGAAATGAGAGAACAAGAGCATCCATGTTGATTTGGGGCCTGGCCATCTATTTAAGCATGCAATTGAAATTTTCTGGCTTTCTGAAATGTGATTAGTCATATAATTGCATGTCCAAATTTAGCAGTGGAATTTGCATATTTAATTATGAATTACTGAAAAGCATCCTGTTTTAGAGCTTTATTTGTTATATTGTACATATCAAAGTAAAGAGGAACAGATTATATTAATCATTTTTAAAAGTTCTGTATTTAAGTTAAAGTAATCAAAGGGAAGGCAAGAAAAAGGTCATTGTATGCAAGGGTACTACTATTTTCTCAGCTCTTTCTGAAAAAGCAGTATTTCAGGAATACATTTTTGGCATAATACTGTACTTAGTATAAGATGTAAAGGCAAAATATGTAAGGACAAATTCTTGTGTATGTTACTACCTCCTGTAATCAAAATTGCTGATGCCAAGAAATTAATTTTGGTCAAAATTAGAGATGAAAAAGATTACTGAATAATCAGATTCATTCCTTTAGCAGCATGAAACGTAAATACACACAGTACTTTGGAGTGCTCTTTCCAGCCTGTCTTTATACAACATACACGGTCTGGAAAATTGTTTCACTAACACCCAGTCCTTAGAAAAAATAACGCTTTTCCTTCCTTTAGATTTTCCGGGTTTTTTTGTTCTTGATTGCATGAATTATCCTTAAAATTTATTCTTAAATAGTATAAACAAATAGGCACACATAATTAAAATGAAGTGTTTTAATAGGAAGAGAAAGGGGGATCCCCAAGCGATGCTACACACAAATATAGGGACACAACGTATCTCAAACCTTATCATTACTTTTTTAAAAATCCTAGCGAGCATTTTCCTATTTGTTTCGGAATTTGAAATGCCCTGCAAGTGCGGTAGCAAACAAAACAGCCACTCTGGCATAATTACTGCAAATCTGACCTTAAACATAACAATTTTTTTTTTAATATGTACAGTTATTTAGATTATTGCCCAGCCCAGTATTTTTTGAGGGCTCAAAACTTCCTGTAAAATACAGTTAATTTATGGTGTGTATGTATAGTGCCTAAGAACAGGTTTCAGATAAGCTTTCTATGTAGTTTAATGTGAGGCTGGAAGCAATTCTCATTGTTGTCAGTAGATTGAGAAAAAAAATTGATCTGGAAGAAATTTCAAGGATTCTCTAGTCTGTTTCTGTGCTATAAGACAAGTTCAATTATTTCTGAATCATTCCATGGAGAGATTTGTCTTGTCAGTCTGCTCCTAAATCCTCAGGTGACAGAGATCCCATCACTGGTTTGAATGCCTTCCTCAGCCATAGCTATACAGCTTAGCCAAATACAAAGCCTCAGAGAAACAGGGAGGAGAAAGAGCAGAAGGAGAAACTGAGCTATGCAACTCATTCAATCTAGAGAGAGTGGAGGAAGGTAGGAAGATAGTAAATAAACAAAGTGACATAAAAAAAAATTACATTTGCATTTGCCAAAGAGAAGTAGAAAATAGGGCTATGGACTTTCTAGCTATAGCTTGGATTGTCCATATTCATCACATCCGTGTCCACAATTTCATTAGAAAATAAATTATACTTATGGGGAAGGCAGGAGAAATATTTAGTTTTGAAAAAGTATAATTAAGAGATTCTATGATTATTTTTAAACATTTGCTGATCACCATGATGATTGTGTAGTACTTCTGACTGTAAGAGAAATTAGATTTTGGGGCAATGTATTAAAAGAGCAATTAGGTCTGCCAAAATCCTGAAGTGACATAATAAGGAACTTGATTATTTTCACAGAAATAGTGTATTCTATGGTTTTAACTCCCAAATTGGTCAGAAATCACAACTGTCTTTGCTACCTATAGATATGCATGAACATTTTGTTTTAATCTTCTTTTATTAATTAAAAACCACATATTTCATTCTTAACCCTACCTTATTATTCGGTTGCTATGTCTGCTCAGTTTCTGCTAAATGTTATTTTTTAATATCATCACCAATTAGGTGTATATCTTTAGATATTGAAGCTGTGAAAAAGACCTGGGTTTTGCTTTATTGCCAGTTTAACTATAGAAATATTCTTTTTAGCGTATTGCAAGAAAGCAACTGAATGATGTCATTAGGCACCCCAGCAAGATTAAAAAGAAGAGTGTTTATATATGACAGTATTGTTAATTTCACCCCTACATTGTGGCAAGCAACCTTTGATAACATTTTTTACATTTTTTACACTTGCTGTCAATCGCTTCTGCTGAAATGGCATACTTCTCATTCCAGCTGCCTTTAACAGAGGCACTGATTTCATTTCTAGTTCTTATGAACTGATACAATGCAAGGACTGGACCAGACTTTCCTCTGTGCACCCACCCTCTAGCAAACCTCTGCAGCTCATGGGGTCTATAAGCTTTCCAGGGGGAAATCAGTCCCTCCAGTCCCAGGCCCTACACACCACCAGAATTTAAATGATCCTGTGCTGGGCTCTTTGCTGAAAATCTCCCCTATTCCTGCAAGCAATGCAGGAGCAGAACTCCATGGTTTGAATCCATTATGTATAGAGCCAGATCCTTAGCTGGAGTAAGTTGACTTCAGAGGATCCCTGCTAACTTGGAACTACAGACCATCAACTTTTTGCTTCTGTTAAGATGCTGCAGATACAGAATTTGAACACAAATAACCTTTATAAAGTGGAGCAGAGTTTGGGAAATGGAGACAGCATTGAAGAAGACTGTCAGAAAGAAATAAGGTTTAGGCAGAAGTTTCAGGGACCACAGATTATCTAAGTAACTGAAAGGAAAAACTGGAATTTTGGATGGTAAGTGATGGGTACTATTAGAGCATGAGCGTAAGCATAGAAGCACAAATCTAGCAGATATTTACCAGTGTCATTTATTAAAGAACCATCTTTCAAAATAGAGATCTTTAGGTGTAGATATAGGTATTAGAGATCTAGATGGTAGCAACAGAGATAAGGATACTGATATGGACTTTAAATCTTGGATTAGTTATCACATCCTCTTGGTAGCTGCTGGCCCAGTTCATGCTATTTGTTTGTAGTGTTTTTTAGCATAATGTTGTATTTAGGAATCTAGAACTACAATGTAATAAAGTATCATAAAAAACACACGCAAAATTAATTAAAGTTAAAATATTAACACTTATTTTAAAATGTAGAAGAAACATTTTAAAATATATAGTCTCTTATTCAAACCTTGGTAACATCCACAATTCCTTGAAAGCACTTTTGTCTGCTCCAAAGGCCTTGAAAAGGGCTGCAGTCCAATCCCCAACAACTCGTATGTGGACACTGAAGTATTCCTCCTCAGGAGCCGAGGTGAGGGTGAAAGGGTGCCACTCCAGCTGTGAGACAGACGGGCACTGTAGAAAGATGTACTGACCAGCTCCCATTTTAAAGCCATGTTTCTTCATGTGAAGCTCAAGGACTCCAGAGGAATGTGTCACCACCTAAACAATGACAAAGGGACAAATTTTATTTTCATTGAGAAGGGTAAATGTTTGTTTTCATTAGGTCACAGATATCCTAACCTGCATGTTGCAGTGTTGTTGCCCAATAGCTTGAGAGCACGTACAGTATGTATTAAGGGACAGCTTGACTTCTGAGTGCAAGAGGAAAGGCTGTAGCAATTCAACAGTTTGTCAATTTTCTTGGTATAGCCTGTGCAAAAGTA
This sequence comes from Vireo altiloquus, assembly GCA_013396875.1. Classification (NCBI taxonomy): domain Eukaryota; kingdom Metazoa; phylum Chordata; class Aves; order Passeriformes; family Vireonidae; genus Vireo; species Vireo altiloquus. Next base: position 11,378 of record VZRF01015548.1, on the reverse strand, counting down.
TTTCTTAATTGATTAGGATAATTCCTTAATTCCTAGTTTCTTTTCATGTAACACTGCTAACTCCGTGGGATTATGAAGGAAAAAGCTCAGTGAGCTAAATTCTAATACACTTTTATAAGGAGGTGATCTCAGTTAAGCAGGTTTTTGTGTTGCACATAGTATACTGAGGCACTCAGATCACAGCCTCTCTGTGAAATCAGCAAGGCTTCTCCAGCATCCTGTTCCCCTCACACAAGATACACCTGTTCCTGATCCCTGGTTTGATACATATGGACTTGGCTGCTTCAATAGTGACATCCTCAGTCTATTCTGATGTGACTTAAAGACTCCCTTGGCACAGAGCTGGGAGAAGTTGTTACAGTGGTATTAGTGAAGCTTTGACTACATATGCTAACTGATCATATAACTCCTTCATCTCCTGGAAGCCTCCAGACTGTAAAGTAAAAACTGTGTGCTTCTACTGAAGTCAAGGTAGTCTCTGGCATTAACTGCAGTGGAACATGGTTTTAGTTCATTAAAAAGAGAGACCACAAATAGATGTTTGTGTTATGGTGGTGTTAACTCTGGTACTTCATTAATCAAGTTTGGTCCCATATGGAATATTCTTATGGATTTGCTATTGGAATAAATGCAAAACATAAAATCAATACTTGGCTGAAACCATGCTAATGATTGAAAAGTTGCTGAAGCTAAGGGTGAAAAATGAGGTCCTAATATAGAGAAGTTACTTATAAATGACAAAAAAGTCATTGACATAATGGGTTTCTTAATGCAGAAATGCAAGCTATGTTACATACCTTAGTAATGATGACTTCCTGTTGAAATCTCCAAAACCTAACAGTTCTTTCACAGATGTACATTACCATAGGACTTAAAACCCACTTCCAAGCCTGTAGAAAATTGCATAATTAAAAGCAACATTTATTTGAATGTCTACAAAAAAATTTTGCTTTTCTGGTTTAAATCAGCAGGTAGCCTAAAAAAAAATTATTTGATTTTCTATGATTTTTGGTTCATCTTTCTCAAGAGGGTATTTGTGTTGCTGCTGTAGCAGTTCTGGCTTTCTTGTGGAATATGGGACTCCCTCACAAACACTCTGCAAAAGCAGTGCTAATATCTATCTGTACTCTGTCCAAGAAAAGTCCTTTGAAATCATTTCCTATTAAAAGGAAAAGGATTAATGTATTTAGGTGTTGTTACATATAGATGTCATTGGACCTGAAGCTGTGTAGATGCATACAGTTATAAAATATTACCTGTAGCCTTACAACCTTTTTTTTTTTCCTGAAGTCTAAAGTATTTCAGAGTGGTCAGATAGGAGTAGGTGTTATTGTCAGTTATTGTGAGTTTTCTGATGGTGCATGAGAAAACATTAAGCCCCAAATATTCAATTAGAGAAGTGGGATATATTTCCATTTAATCCATTAGTCAACTCTTTATCAATAAATGGTTTCTTTTATGATCTGGGATACTAATTTGGTCATACAGTAAGTATTGCAGATGATTGCTGTGCTTGTACTTGCTAATCGTATGTACTGATCACTGTAACAATCAGAGATACTTGGCTATTCAAGTATATGAGCTGATCATCTCATTGAGTTGCACTGATAGCTAAGATAATGAAATGTAATTGAATCTTCATGATTTAAAAAGAATCCTTCTTCTTTTTTTTTTTTTTTCCTGGAAGAGATACTGTTTTATTTCCACTTTTGTTAATTACACAGCTCATTCCAGCAAACTGAATACACCACAATCATGTGGCTTTTAAAATCGCCAAAGAGTAACTTTACTTGCTGAAGCATTGACTTTGCTCCACAAGCTGGGTAACAGGGGTTATAAAGTATCTTTTATGAGAAGCAAGCTATAAAATTATGTGGCTTCCTTAGAAAGTGCTAAGAGGATGGAGTGGCAATTTCCCAAGGTTAAGTCTTGAAAATTAAATTTAAAAAAAACAACATGATTTAATAATGGGACGAAACCAGCATAAGCCAGAAGATTCTCAGCTAAAGCAGAAACTCAACACATCCATTGTCCCTAAATACTACAGGTGTCTCTGCACAGTGGGTAATCTCATGTCTTGAATACATTTGCATATATCAAGCCACAATAATGATGAGATCTGTTTTTCCTCCCTTCCATTTGTGCTACCTGTAAATAAAAGCATGTGACAGGAATGATAAGGTTGCAGGCTACCCTTTGCAAGCGCTCAGCTGGGATTTAAAATGTGCCATCACTCCAGTGCAACAGAGCATTCAATCCAAAATGTCTCTTGGCTGGGTTAGGACAATGGGGCATCCACCAGGAGAGATGGGCTCCTGAGCAACACGGCTCCTGGCTGGCTAATCAGGGCATCAGTATTATTGCCCAAGTAGTGTTTCCTCCTGTAATGAGAATGAACTGAGATGGGGTGGTGATGGCTCAGGCGAGGCTGTGAGGATAAAAGTCCAGGTGCCCTGAGTACAAGAGAAGTGCTCCATCATCCTCGGTAGGAGCCAGTCTGGGCTGCTTCCTACCTGCTGAAATATGGAGTGGGGGAGCAGTGTGACATGACTGAGAGGGGCTCTGTGGTGGTAGCCTGCCCCAGGAGCCGTGGCCAGCGTGGTGTGCCCTCTGGTGTCACTGCACGCTGTCCCAGCAGTGCACAAGGCTGTTCCCTCCCTGCCCAGTCCCAGCCATGCCGGCCCCTGCTGCTGCTGCAGCACAAACCTCGCCGTGCCTTTTTGGCCTCTGAGTGAATCTGTGCTATTTATCTGCGGTGTCTAGCAGGTATCACACCATAGCACATTACACATCCAGCAAGGCACTGTTCCTATGGATGATCTATATGCCATATGGTATTATCACAATTCATTTAAAGTAATGTGACTGTGCAAGTGTGGCCCTGGGTAGGCAGGAAAGTGTGACAAAATAGGTTTAACACAGAGAAGTGGAAGTTCTTTCCAGTTAGTTTTATGATAATGAATGTCAAGACATGCCGTTGGAAGCAAGCTTGTGTCTGTATTCATGGTGCGTAGCCATGTATTGATTTTTATGGTGACATTGTAGCTGAAATTTTTAGAGAGGCATTCATTTTCTCATTAATATGCAGGTTGGATAGTGGCTAACAATAGTTTAGTTTAAGAAAAATCTATGTCAGCCATTAAAAGAGCTACCAGACACTGAATGCTAATTTTTCTCCTTTACTTTAGGATTTCCTTTGGTATGTTTATTTCTTTTTGGAAGAAACAACAGAAACTTGCATATGAGCAACCTAAATCTTGAGCTGAAAATGTTAAATGATTTTGTTTGTATGCAAGACATCTGACATACTGTACAAGTCTGCTCCTTAATTACCCCCTGTGGATTTGCAATCTTGTTCTAGCAAAATCACCCTTCCATGGGACATTTTTCCTGCCTTTTGCCTTTCCCTTTCATAATTCATTGTTTCAAATTCTCTCCTTTTTACCTAACTTAAGACATCAAGGCTGGACAGTATGAAGCATGTGCCCCAAAGCAAGGACATGATTTTCTCTCCACCTTATTCTCCCTTGGTATTTAAACTATCCATACTAAAGTACTATTAGTTAAAATAATAATAATAATTTGCATCCCTAGCTTTACAGTTCTATTGTATTTTCTGTATCTTTACTCTCATAAGGTTTTCACTTGGAAGCTATCTTTGTGCAATGAACACATCAAGGATATTGGTGATACTGAATTATTCAAAATTAATGTATACAACAGATCGGATAGAGTACAATTTTGATACTCAAAGAGAGCATTAATTAGTGTTCACTAACTAAAGGATCTTCCAGAAATAAAAATTGCTGTTAATGACATCAAAGTTGTATACAATACTCTTCACCTTCCTGTGTCTATACTGATTACAGAGGAGGCTGGGATCACTATCTTAATGCACAGGGAGAGGTCATGGAACAGGAATGTGAAACTACTCTCTAAACATGACACTGCAGTCACTAGCATACGCTCCAGCCCCCTGCTCCCTAAAATATTTGGCCTCCCAAAAAAGGACAGTAGGTTAAAAACAGAAGACAAACATCACTCTTACCACAGGTTTGTTGCCAGAAAACTGTGGCAAGGGGCACTGCGAGGCGTTCTCCCATTCCCAGTAGTGATCTTTACAGTAAGAGACATTGTGAAGCAGCAGACTCTGAGGCGTCTGACCTCGAACAAGCTGACTTGAAACAAAAATGTTCATCAATGATAGGCTTCTTTCCAAGGTTTCCGTGTCTCTCTACCTTTTGCACTGGTACTCAAATGCCAGTCCTGAGATAAACAAAAGTTTTAGAACTGGCCATTTCAAACCTGTTCTGCTCTCCTGTTCAAATTACCTTTCCTTTAGTTTTGCAGTGACTTTTTGACCAAAGGCAAGAAGTTTGCTATAGTATTGGTATCCATCAGTGCAGCTGAAGTGCAGGGAGCCAGTGCATAGAAAACGTACATTTTACTGTATGTGGCAAAATTTGATTTCCAAGTACTTTGGAGTAGGGTCTTTGACCTCCTCTGTATTTGAGCATCTGGTAGTGTTTAGTAAAGTGATAAAATTTAATAGTGACAGACCTTCTCTTTCCTGCTTTCTAAATGCATTTTTAAAAGCTACTAATAAAGTTGGAGGAGTATAATTAGATGTATACTCTCTAAACATACTAAATTCTAGCTTCCTTACTTCTGAGAATGTTAATGATGGGATGTTTTCAAAATATATCAATCCTGACTGTTCAGTTTAAATGGGTTTCACCTGGTGTTGATTATGGACAGAGAAAGAAGATTTTAATGGGGAAACCCTGTTTGTTTCATATTGTTTCTCCGAATTGTCCCTTCCATACTTAGTTTGGCTCCGCCACCTGTTCAGACAGAAAGAAAAGGAGTTAGGTTTAAGTGAGGTTTGTTCAGCCACCTGGGAAGGAGGAAGAAGTGGGAGGTGGATGAAACCATGTGGTTTGACTCTTTTTCCTTACCAGGTTAGTGGTGGGGAGGTTCTGGGGCAGGAGGAAGCTCTGTTGCAGTGCACTCCCAGCCTGGAGTGACCAGAGTGGTACTGATATGGTCACTGAATGGTATTGACAGGGCTCTTCAGCCAGTGTCCTGTTTTTGGGGAAGTCTCTGTCTGAATAGTGCTGGTCAGCTGGCTAGACAGAGAGAGCTTACAAAGCTGAAGGTTTTAAAGGGTTCATTATAGTAGTTTGAAAATAGATTATAAGAGTTTTGCCAGAGAGGGAGGGAGGCATTTTAATCAGGCCGGGACACAGTTTACAGCATTTGCTTGCAGCTCTGTCTCTGTAAAATGGGACTAATTAATTGGGCCAACTTCAGGAACACTCAAAGCCAAACTGGATGTGGCAGCTCTCAAACCACAAGGAAAGAGGTGAGAAAAGTAGCATGCCACAAAACATTGTACTGGCCTGTTCCCTGCCTTATGATGACAGCATCCAGGTGCCTCCAGAGGACAGGCAAATGCACATGCTGTTGTGGGCTAAGAAGTTCCTCTGCGTCTAAGAGTTGTAGTCTGGACATACTTTAGTGGTGGGCAATAGCATCTGATTATTTTATGAAATAGCCATAAAAAGTGAATTATGATCACAAGGACAGGCTGATAGGCTTTTTAGCAACCTGGTCTAGTGGAAGATGTCCCTTCCCATGGCAGGGGGGTTGGAACTAGGTGATCATTAATGTCCCTTCCAACACAAACCATTCTGTGATTCTGTGAACACCAAATGACTGTCTTCAGACCTGAATAGCTTAACTACAGCTTGTGGCCATGTGCACACGAGGTAGGCAGCAGGAAAAGATCTATGGAGCAAAGCAATCTTTGTTGAGGGCCCCTCACTGGACACGATTGAGGGCTACCTAGGGCTTGGTCCTGTGAATGGATCACTGGTTAGCTCTCAGCACACAGCCATGTGTTCCTGTCCATGTATTTCCACCCCAAACACTGGGTTATGCAGCAATGGGATCGTACCATGGTATAAGCCAAATCTAGGGGGTGAGGAAGACCACGAGCTTTACCTCAAAACTGCACTGACTGAATTAAAATGTGAATGTAGATTCACATGAATGCTAAAGCACAGAAATGAGAAAAGGAAATGGAGGATAGCACACGAGGGAGAAGCAGATGATTCCAGTAGAGCTGGAAACAGAAGATGGAAATGTTGTCAGCACATCTCTAAGCACCTTCCTGCTCTCACTCTGCATTGACAGAGGATTTATCAGTCCCTGAGCTTCTCAGGGAAGGTCCCATGCATCTGCTGTCCCTCACTGTAAGAACCAGAGTCCTCTACTAAGAGGACAGAACTTTCTTTTGTGCTGAGGAACAGGGAGAGAAACAGTATCCAGGAAGTCATCCCTGTCCATAAAAGCCTTCTGACTGGGCTAGTTATAAGCCTGAGTTGTTTGTTACTGTAGTCATTTAAATGTGGTTTGTAGTATAGCACCTAGCACTACTACACTGTATGTCTGTATGGTGAGGAAATTTGGGGTTCTGGTCCTTGCAGAGAAAGGTCAAAGTTACTTTACATTTATAGATGCAGAGGAGAGTGGCCACAGACACCTACCATAGGGTAGACGACATGCTGAAATCTTCTCAAGTTTCTACAAGGTCTCTTGCAAAATGCCTTACAAGAGCTATGAGCGTATGATCTGTCTCTTACTAATTTGAACCCACAAAGGTTTGATTCCTGTTTTGTAATGTCCCCAGCTCCCAAGCATGAAAGTTAATTCATTGATAAGGTCAAGGTTGTAAGATGGTAGAAGAGTGGCTGAATAAACTGAAGGACACTTTCAGTCCTCAGAAAAGTGATGTGTTTTAATTTCAGAATGTTTTCATTTTATAATCTCACCAAAGATCCCAGCAGTTTGTTAGTAGAAAAGCACAGGATCGTAGATTTGGATGGCATTTAATCTAAAACTGTGTACATACACCCCATGTAGTTTATGCAGACACTTACCCCATACCATGGATTATTAAACCAGTGAAGAAAACCACAAAGAGGTGATGGGTGTACCAGAACACCTCATAGTATGACCTTCTGATGAGCTCAGTGGATGAAGTCAGGATCAGAATGAAAGCCACAGTTATCACAACGCCAGTTATTCCAGCTATTGTGGTTAGAACTTCTCCTGTGGTGTTCTAGAATAAGAATACATTATTAGTATTAGTACTAGTAGTTGTTATTGTTGTTATAATTGTTACTTTTATTACTATTTCTGTTACTTTTATTATTGTTACTGTTGCTGCTATTGCACGTCAAGCCAAAATCTTCAGCATAGGAACACAACCTGAACAAGACATGGAGGCAAGGCAATCCTTCATTTTAACACAGAACAGCATGGAAAGGCATCCCTCTGCTCCATTTCTATGCAGGCTTATTCCAAAGAAATATGTAAAATACTTGGTGCCACTTACTTGTTTCAGGAATTGAAAGTAGGAAATTAGACAGTCTCGTTCATACTTTTATCAATTTTTCTTACATAAAAGTATGTCACAAATAAAGAAAATTTATTAGAGAAATGAGAAGATTAAACCTAGAAGTGTAACAAAGAAAACAGCACTAGAAACCAGCTTATTTATTTGAGGGTGATGAAGTGAGGTGCTAGGACATAAAGGAGTAGAACTCTCCTATGCTTACTTTACTTCAAAGTTTGTGAGGCTGTAGCAGCCTTGAAATGGTGCACAAAGATGGTATACTCTCATTTACCTAAAAAACATACCTTGTTTACCTGTTCCTTACATTTATCTGGTGATACTCTGCATAACACTTGGGTTTATTTTTTAAAAGACATATTTATATTTATATTTTTATGCTTGTGAATGATTAAGCATTAATATGCTGAGCTAAAACATGTTCTTTCTTGTTCATGACTCACAGATGTCAGAACAGGTCTGGTATATCTGTCTAAACCCACCAAAATAAACTGAAGTGAGAGTGAAGACATATTTTGAACACAACAGTCAGATGCTGATTGCAGTTATAAAGTGCAAATTGTGAAGAACAACAGTAAAAATCTCACATGCAAGATGAGAATCAAGCTAAATATGCCATCAGAGTGTAAATGAAGTCCCCATTTGGCCTACAAAATATGTATATCTCTTTTCCCAGTGCTGATGCACAGGAATGAAGGAGCTCAGCACGTCTTCTAGATCCTGATTTGGTTCTACACCTTAAAAACAACTCTCTATTGTACTTGTAAAGTGCACTCATTTGATATGGAAATCCTAGAGGTGATAAAATTCCACAATGCCATTTTTACAGTCACTTTTTACAGTAAAATCAGTCTTTCAAATGCTCACACTCGACAGCACACAGTACATTTTCAAATTGGTACCTGTGAAGAGTGTGTTCAGATCCTATTACATATTAACAGGATTGATCTAGGTGATATTTTGAACATTTCCACTACAGTGGCTAGTTTGAATGTTGAGATGAAAAAAGGCAAAATGTCAAAGACACTGAGTACATTGCTTCAATGGCAGTAGGATGAAACTGAAAAGAAAGCCTGAATTGTTGATCTCAGAACTTTCTTCTCTGAAGTTAGAAGCAATCTTTTGTTTGCTTCCCCTCATAATTTATTAATTCTGAGTTTAGCTACTGAGACACAAGTGAGTGATAAAAGAAATATAAATATTAGAGGTTAGAGTAAAATCTAGGCTGTAAATTGAAAGGTAATTGTAGAGTGTATTGCTGTGAGAAATCTGAGAAAGGATCTCAAAATATTCAAGGCTTCCTCCTCAAGGGTATTTAGGATCTTAATGCTAATTAGAGACCTACCTCCCAATGGAGAAAAAAATTGCATACTGAAAGACGGCAGGTTCCTGTTCAGAGCTGTGAGCTTTGTTCTGCTCCTGGAGAGCTCCTCAGGGGCATGCAATCAAAGTGGTCACTGGGTGTACTGAAAGACTGGGCAGCTGAGCCCACGGCTTGCTGTCCTGTTCTGATAAGCCTGACTGCTTTGTCAACAATAACATGAAGACTTTTGCACTTATACCATTGACTACATAAATTTTCTTGATTTTCTTCAAATTTGAAACTGTTTACTTGTTTGTTTTGAAAGATGCAAACCCCATGATACCTAAAGTGGAAAGGAACTAAGGAAAAGTAGGACAAGCCTTGCAGCTTAAAAGCACTGTTGAATCCTACTGGTGGTTGTCCAGCCATCTTCTCACTTGGTTTCTTGTTTCAGTGGAGCACATCACTGTTCGAAAGAGCACCACTCCACGGTGCTCAAGCAGTCCTTATTTCATGCTGACTATGTAGAAATTTTCTAAAGAGCAGAACAATATGGATGGGAGTCTCACCAAGGCCCTTTCAACCCTGGAATATCTAATTATGCAACAGGATACACAAGGAAGCATATAATGTAAGTGTGATGTGTGCTACAATGGAATAAGGAAAAAAAGCTGATTAACTTTTGCATGGTTTACATGCATTCTCTGCATGCTTGGCTTTTCTTTATGTTATGAATATTATAAGGAAGAGCTTACAATGCTGTTGGGGGTAATCCAAGAAAGTGACAGGAGTCACTTTTTTCCCCCAAAACAAGCAGGACCATTTATTTGCAGGGTTGAGGAACCTGTAGCTCTGCTAGGCTCTCAAGGGCACACAGCAGCAGTAGCCTCCTCCTGCACTGCTTCCCATGTGCAGCATCCCTCTGGGTGGTTTCAGAGGTGCTCTTCCCTGGGCAGCCACTCTCGACACGTAATGAGGCAGAATCAGCCCCCAGACTGGGAAGGTGCTGCACCACCGTGGGGAGACACAAACAGCAAACGTGAAAGAAATATTGTGCAGTGCTATTGCTGTCTGGTTATTTTTCTTTCTGAAAAGAAGTTGTGTTTGTTCCATGTACTGATAGTTTAGTTTTGGGGTTTTTTAAAATTCTTTGCAGGTTTATTTAATTGCCTGCTATTCACAACACTCCTTATCCTCCCCCCACCAGCTGTCTCCTGACAAACTAATTAAAATACTATAGACATTTCTTTGAGCTTAGTAACCTGAAAATTGCAGCTCTGAGTAAGTGTTTTCAGCTGAAATTGAGGTTAACCTTTGGCAGCACCTTCTCGCTCTGGTTAAAAGGCTTTGAAATACAGTTTTACCGACAATAGAATCCGCAGAGGAAAACTTTTTAGATGAGGAAACCTGAAAAGTGACAGCTTACTGTTTCATAGGTCCTGATTGGGTTCAAGTAGCTTTCATTTGGGCTCTTGCCAAGACCAGAAAGTTTATTCCGTAACTCCCCAGCTTCTTTTGACTGGCTGGAATGATACCGCTCGATGTTGATCAAGTGGGCAACAATATGGATGGCTGCAGGAGAGAAAGAGTGGTGTGAAATTACAGGCACACTTGGATGTGCCCACAGTGCCAGAAGGAGCTTCATTACGCACCCTGTGAAATATTTGAAAAGCTCAGGCATAAACTGAGAGTTTTGCATGGATTAAGCTGACAATAAAGAGAATTTTATCAACTGCACGTCTAATATGAAGAGACTGCTGCACAGTGGAGAGGATAGGAACAGCTCTAGGGCCACCTCCCAGGTTTGCAGTCAAGTGCCTTGCAGTCTCTAGTGTCATCAACGGAGCACCTCTTGAGAGTTGATATAAAAGTGTATGCCTCTGATTTTAAATTGTTTAAAATTAGGTAAACTGATTAAAATTACTATTTTTAATTATTATCCTAGAATGTGCCATGGTTTACCTTCGCTACACAGGACACTGAGTTGAGGCATGGACCAGTTTGCAATTTGCACTAGAGATGCTTTCAAAATCTGCCCCCTATTAACAAGTAGCTGTAGCATTACTTTATGCAGGTGGAGCCTGGGGAAGCCACTGCAACTATGATATAAGGGGAGAAGAGCGAATCACAGTGTTACATCTGATTTGTACTGAGTATCATATGTCACCTCTACTTCTGGCCTGCTCCCAAAAGGTATATGAAATGGTCAGTTTAGAAAAATGCCTTAGACTGAAGAGGGAACTCTCCTGTAATTATTTTCTTGGAAGGAAAGAGTATAATTTCAAGAGTGGAAAAGGAAGGACTTTGTTTCATTATTGGCTAACATAGATAAAGTTGTAATCAAGCTAGGTGCAGAGTTACATTTTTCAATATGAGAGATTCTCAAATCCATTACATGAAAGTTGTAATTAATGCAAGATATTAAATGCCAAAGGATGAAAAAATGACAATGAAAGATAATTATATGTTTACAGCAGAGCTATTTCTAGTTTTTATAATTAGCTTCCTGTTATCATCTCTCCTTCAGTGGTTATCTGTTTCTGTCCCTAACCATTTAAAAAACCTTTCTAAAAGGCAGTTATTTGTAGTAATCCAAATATTATCTTCTTCCCTGAACAATATTCTCAAAAAGATTCCTCCTCTCCTCTCCTCTCC